>VXAC01001974.1:140489-142989 GCA_013399225.1 Rhipidura dahli
TTTGTGTCAGGCATAGCTAAAGGCACTTTTTTGTATCTACATTTCTTCCTTAGGTTTGTATTAAATATATGCAAATATTTTTATGTAAAGTGATTGCAAAATATAATATGTATGAGTAGTTTCCACATACTTCAGTTAAATATGTATATGGATTTTAAAATCCATTTAAGCAGAATACCTAAGAAAATAAAATTCATTATTTTTTTAGAGGTACACAATACTTTAGTGTAAATCAGAAGAGCACACTTAACATTATTCCTACCAGTTGGAATTGTACCACTCTGATTATCAGGTTATAATTCTCTCTTACAAAACGAATTTTTAAAATTAAACAGAATTAATATATAAACCCATCAAGAACTGCATTACAGCCTTGCACTTATGTAAACCTTCAGGTAAGATTATGGTATTTCAGATGTCTGAAACAGTTGTTGATCTTTAATACCAAATATACAGCAATAGTTAGGCTGATTAGGGATAAACTTTTAGCCTTTGTTCTGAAGTTCCTTGCAGAGTGGATTTAATTCAGGCCTTAAATCTCACTTGAATATAATTTATTTATTACAGCAATATGGGGCCTCACTTTTTTTGTAAGTAGTGTTCATGTATTTACTGCATAAATTAGTTTGTCTACAAATTCTGACCAACTCCTGATAATATTTGACCTACAGTTCCACACCTTTGATAATATTTGACCTTAAGATATTTCGGTAGTTATTAAATGTTTAATCTTTATAGTATCATTTATACCAGGAAATTTACTTAAACAGTACTGTCAGTATTTTTAAAATGTTTTCATACAATTTGCTCACTTTATCCATTTTTTATTTGCAGTTGAAAAATGAAGAAAAAGATATATATGATGAAAATCTCCATTACCCTTTTCTTCTCATTTTAACCAAACAGAGATAGAAGATTACAACTTTTTTTTTTTTGTTTTAAGATGGACTGCTGAAAATTAATCCATGTATGTGGATGGTCAGGGAGTGTGGAGTGTTCATTTTCCTCCACTTATGTTCCTGAATCATCACTGGAGAAATTTTTCTAATCTAAATGCTGAGGAAGATATTGTGGCTTGGTTTATAGAGTATAAACACTGAGACATCCTTTTCTGTATCATTTTAGAAGTTTTTTTTCCTATTATATTCCAGCCTTAAACAGATCAGACTTCACATGTATGCATTAACAAAGGTGTAAAACTGGCTTCCTTCTCTTTTGTGCCTTTAAACTTGCATGTACTTTGTTAATCTCTTTAAATGCTGTTTTTGAGGTGTATTTGAAAATATAAGAATAATATACTTTGTGGTCTTATATAACTGGTTGTAAGGTAGTGAATGCATTGACACTTAATTAATAAGGAAATAGTTGTCTGAAGAGCTTCTAAAAGTGCACCTATTGAATGCTTGTATTTTTCTGGCTTTTTTTTTTTAATTACACCGTTGATTTTTCTATCCATGATTGAAATGTTCTCATTTGCTTTAGTGTTGAAGGCTCCTTTTATATATGTGTGTGTGTGTATGGCTTTTTCCAGCAGGACTTTTCCTCCTGTAGATGTATAAGAAATTATGCATCAGACAAAAGCCTCATAAACTGACCATTTGTCCTTTGGACACAATAGCCTGCCCAGCCCCTCTGCTCCTCCTCTCCAATTATGTGTGATTAGTCTCAGTGTGTTGTGTCAAGAAGGGGGAGTGTGCTGAGTGCTTATTATCTGTTTAGGTACAAGAAGAGCACATTTAGGTTCTGACTATGAATGGAAAGTGAGCCTTTATCAGGACTAAAATCTAAATGCTACTATCCTAGAAATTGCTTTCAAAAAAAAACCACATCCTTTTTTTAAAAATTAATTCTGAGAAACTAAGAACTAAAGGATTTTATAATGTAATCAAACTATCTTCCTTGAATTAGTTTATATTGTGATATATTGTGGCCCACCTATTTGATATACACTTAATGCGGTTTCTCTTGTACTGGGAAAGACAAAAAATCCTACAAAGAAACATGAGGAGTATCTGATTTCTTAACATTTTAACAGACCATTTTAATGACTTCTCAGTAACAGTCTTTAAACCACACCACTTTTGAAATGTTGCAAAGAGAGAGAGAGAGGCAGAGACCATGACTTAGAGAGGAAGGTACTAGTTGAAAGCAAGCATAGAGAATCCTGCTGAAATACATTAATTAAAAGAGCTGCAATTTGGCAATAAGCATTCTTCCATATTCAACAAATTGGCCAGCATGTAAACCACAAGCTCCTGCAAGTCCCTTTCTCTCCGTTCTTCTTCCCGAACAAATTTCTTCACTACTGGTTTGCACGTCCTTGTATTCAGTACTTTTTATGCTCCATTAGAGCACCTAGATGGATCTCAGAAGGCATAGGTCAAGTTGCAGTTAGATCATACATTTCTTTTGCACAAAAACTTGAATTGCAATGCCAAGTGATGGGCTAACATCACAATAACAGCAATTTATTCCTCTTTTGATAAAAAGCAGCCTATTC
>VXAC01001974.1:147989-253623 GCA_013399225.1 Rhipidura dahli
AACACTGGTCTCGCAAGTCACAGTTAACAGCTGAATGCCAGCAACACGGATTTGCTCTCCTAAATAGTGTACATGAGGCAGAGAAGCACCAGTTCCATAGGGCTCCAGCTGAGGGGAATGCAGCTACGTAATTATAACAAAAATTTCCTCCTCGAACCCAGCCTCTCAAATCCCTGTGCAAAGAAACAGCCTCTGTGGCCCATGGGCAGGCATTGAAGCGAGCTCTGCCGTGGCAGGGCCACATTCTTCCTTCAGCAACTTCCTCTCTTTGTAAGGAAATTGTCCCAGTCCCGCGTTCGTTTGCGGTCCCTCGCTGTGTCGAGGTGGCGCAGGCAGAGGAGCAAAATGTGAAGTGTTTACAGCTTTGGGAAGGTGATGGCAGCACCCCAAAGCCCCCCTGGTGCAGCGGGCTCAGTGGGACACCCCTGGGCACACAGGCTGCCGGGAGCTGGTCCCACTCTCACCCTGGCACAGGCTCAGGGCACGGCCCCCGAGGTGGCACATTCCTGAAGCCTGGAGCGCGCCAGGGATAACTATACTGCTGAAATATAAAGTTGCATATAAAGATTTCATGAACTAGATTATATTTTCATCACCCTTATGCATATGAAGTCTTTTAATTTCTATAAATCTTACAGTGAGTTGGAATTAAATCGTATTAGTGTGAATAATAAATGTTTAGGGATCACTCATCTAAGAACTTGTAGTATTTAATTTACAAGGACTATACATTTTTCAAATCTCTTAACAAGGAACTTTAGGTACTTCTTGAGGTTTTAAAAAAAGGAGAAAAAACCAAAAACCACAACAGATCTGGAAAGCAAAAATGCCTTTATTTTTCCCAGGATCCTGAATGAGTGACTCAGGAGGTATTGTAATAGCAAAAGCTTTCTGTGTGTAAGAACCTGGCTAATACTCTTATTAGCATCTTTTTTAATCCAGGTAACATAATAGTGGAAGTGTCAGATGAATGTCTCAGAAGTGGGCCATTAAAAAATAAATTGTGAAACCTTTGAGAGATTAGCATTTGAATCCAGCCAGAAGCTCCTTGAGGTTCTTGGGTGTGGATCAGAGTCCCTAATATATAAGTTGCTATCACAAACCACATCAGCCTCCAAGTTACTTGGAATGAGAAGACAGTAGCCCCAGTTATTAGTCTTGGCTCTGGAGTTGTTTCCTCTGGGAAGCAAATTAGCAAAATGAGATTTTCACTGCAAAAAGAGCTTTCATTTTCTGAAACTTTTCATTTCTAAGGAAGTTTTAAAAACAAACAAACAATAAAATATATTAAATCAGTATTTCTGAGGTAAATACTTATGGTTTAATTCACAATAATGATAGCTAGCTCTTAACCAAGGCTAATGTGACCTTTACATATTCAACATGCTTTTTAGAGTCGTTACTTACATAACATCACCAGATGATATGATAGAAAATGGTTTATCTTTTCCCATGTTGGGAAACTGAGGAAAAGAGGTGAAGTAACACACATAAAAAGGCTCCATGACAGGCAGAAATATATTTATAATGCAAATTTCACTCAAAGACAGTTCTTAAACAACAGACCTTTAACCATCCATCACAGCTAATTTTTGTGCTAGATGTTGGCATACCCTGGGAACTGTATCTTTTTCATCATCAGGTATCATTTGAAATTCCCTGAAGGGTTTATTGTTCTTTCTGATGGATGGCACCAGTATTGGATTTCTCAGCAGATGTACTGAAATACAGACAGGATGTAGGATGTATAAGAAGTATTTTAATTTGGCATTTCCCTTCTTCTAATGGCTTTCAGCAGCAAGCTGCTTGTTTTCAAGGAATCTGATAAGAGCACTGAAGAAAACACATGGAACTTTGTCAAATTTCTACAGGAGAAAAATCCTGTTTATTTGTTTGGAGGGAGCACTGATGGTCATTCCTACATCTTCATAATGTTTTAGTGTTCCTACTGCTATGCTGCTTTCCAGGGCTTGGGGAAGATACTTAGCTCTAGGTTAACTCTTTGTGATCTCACCAGAAATCTGCAGAAGTGGTTTGGACCACTTTTTGAGACAAGTACTTACACAAGTCTGCAGGCTACTAGAAGATTTAGGGATGAGGACCACACATACAGCTTTGTGCAGTGGTAATTTCCAAAGGTCCATGTGAAGCACAGCAAAGGCATTAGTACTGTGTGAGTGTATTCAATAATTGATGCAAACAGTTAAAGCGGTGACACAACAGGAAGCAAAGTGGTGATTTAACCTTGCATTCCCAGTGCAGGGAACACCAGCAGCTCAGCAAGGTTACTGCAAGAAAAGGCAGGTGTTTTTGTCATGGCTCCACAACAGCCTGTGCCAGGTGAGGTGCATCTGTGCTTTTCTGTGCCCGCCCTGCAGACAAGGTGCTGCCAGATAACTGCATGGGCAACAAAAGGGGATCGTGTCACAGGCACCAACACTCTGGGAATCTGCCAGCTTATGTAGTGAGGTAGAAATGCTAGCAAACACGTGGGCAAAGAGTCCATTATGGAAATAAAGGGCATGGGAGAGCACAGAAACAGTGAGCCATATTTTACAGAGGTTTACAGGCTGCACTGGAAGGAAATGGGAGGGAGAAGATGAAATTCTCATCTGAGAGGGAGATATTCAGCATGACAAAAATCATTTGGAAAGGTGTTAAGCTCAGTTAAAAGGCAGCCCTTTCAAAGCACTTTCAGGGTTATTTTCAGCTGTGAGCAAAGCAGAGGAATATTGCCACTGGGTAGAAATTGCTGCCAAACAATGATGGGTGGAAAGGATGCCGACTGCTGAACCCGAGCCCATTTCAGATCACTTTTGGCCTGCTCTTTTCTTTGTTATAAGGCCCCTTTACAGGAATAAGGGCTGCAAAGCATGGGCAGCATCCCATCCTGGCTTTCCATGCTGAGGTGGCAAGGGTTGGAGGTTGAAGGGCTGAGTATGGGCTGCTTAAAGTCTGGGGAGGGTACATCCTGTAGGGTCATGGCATTGAGAAGGCCCTACTTGTGCCCGAAAACCAGGAGTGAAAGTGAAGTGGTTCCAGCTGGGCTCCTCACAGGCCAGTGGATGATCCTAACAGGCACAGAGCTCGGTGAGACAGCGTGCGAGCAGCGGGAATGGCAGCACACAGACCCTGCAGAGCAGCACGGCCACAGCAGGCATGCAGGTAAGACTGAGTGACTTAAAAACTTCTCCAGAGTGAACAGAATGGGTACCACTTTCAAACCTTCCAGTACCCAATAACCACAGGCACAGGAACCTGCAGGCCACAGACCTGTGTATGTTGAGGAGCCCAAGTATGGGCTCCCGTTTGTGTGGCAGTGTATCCATGGGATGTGCTGTGTGTGTGCTCACCAGGAAACACAGAAGGTGAAGGAGCAGCAGGGAATGCTGAGTGCAGGGAGGCCTCACCTGGTTGGCTTGCCTGGACTCAAGAACACAGTGTAAAGGCAGCGTATGATTGTACATGACTTGTGGTTGTGCCTTCAGAGCGACCTGCCTCATGCTAATGGAGTGACTAGGAATGTGTTTTCCCTAGGTAACCACTCTTGCCAGTAGGCAGGGGGCATTTTATCACCATACAGCTGTGCTGTTATTGCTGCTGGATGGGATTCCCCTGTCCCAGAGCCACGATCCATTTTACCTGCTGCTCCTACACACAGTGCTCCCCCCTGCACCAAACAGGGTCAAGCTGAAATGAACACTTGCATGAACAGTTCAGATCATTGTACAATCAGACATTTGAGTTGCAGAAGCACAGCACATTTTTCTACTGCTATTTAGAGGCTGATGTGTGTAGCCTTTACAACAATTTGTTTATTCATCCATTTCAGTAGCTTTGTTCCTGCTGACTTCTATCTAAAATGCAATGTAATGCACATTTTATGAGCCATAGGACAGTTATGGCTTAGAGTGAGTCCATATGCACCAGAACTGAGGGGGGAAAAAAAGGATATTAAAAAAACTCCTAAGATCTAGATCGTTGTTAGTATTCCCCTTTGCTGATTTCTTACTTTTTCATAGCATAGAAATGAGAAAAAATTTAATCTGAATCTGGGCATATTTTCAGTGTAGGGAACATGAAGATATATCAGAATATTCAGAAATCTGAGCTTTTCCCAAAGTGTTGAAAAAGCTCTTTCAAATGAGGAAAGAAATGTCACTTTAAACATTCATTTAAAAAATACTGATGTAGCAATATGATGCTCTGCAATGCATCTTTTATGCTTAAAGCACAGGAACTGGTATATTCCCAGCTTTCTTTTAAAATCTGACTTCCAAAGGCAAATAGTCCTGCAGTGATAGTTCAAAACACTTGTGTTTCTCTGAGGGATGTCAGTGGTACTTTAAGCTGACTGCAGGCTCAGGTACAACGTGGCTTCATGTGTGTAGGCCTCAGTGAGCTAAAGCAAGGAATACACTCGAGGTGTTTGTGCTTCCTGTCCTGCCACTGGCCATCTACACTGGGGCCAGTGAAAGTCCAGTGGTTTGTGTGCAAATGTCCAGTCTTGGCCTGTATGAGCTTTCTCTCTCAGGGAGGAGTAGCGTGAAGGTAGGCTGCTTATAAATCCAAATCCTCCAGTGGGAGGTCCCAAAAATAGCTTTGGGACCTGGTAAAAGTTTTTTTGCTGCATTCTTAGATGAGATTTGTGGAAAGCCATGAGCCTGTTCTTTGTGCCATAGACTTGGGCTAAGCTGGACCATCAGCCTGAACCTTCTCTCTTGGCATTCCCTGAAGGTGGCTTCTAGCCTGTGTTTGAACTTACATCCTCCCGAGGTGCTCTGAGTTTGTGGGCAATACAAACATAACCAGTGACTGTAGATTCTTTGTGTTGGACCAGTCCTTTTTCTCTGCTAGTTTAGCTGGGATGTCACTCAGAAACCTCTGCCCTGCACTGGTGCACTGAAAGGTAATGACCCTTCCTAAAGGAAAAAAAAACTGCACAAACCTCCATTTTAGCTTAGGAAAGGGGCTCTGATAATTGTTTTTAAACCAGCCTGACAGTGTGAAGCATTACAAAGCAATACACCAGAGCCCGTTCATACTGCTGATAGAGTAAAAGTTTATTTGTACAAGCAGTTGCAGTTGCTCTGTCACATCTAGGCCCAATAGGACCTTCTTATAGGGCCCTGTGACTCCATGAGAATAGAGGCAATTCTCTCTGGCAGCTATGGATTACACAGGAAGTCACTACCACTGGTTGTAATGTTATCTTAACAAAAATCTCCCTGCTGTTGCCCAAACCTTGACCTACTGTGCAGTTCTTTTTCTGCTAATATAACTCACTTGACATCTTTACCTTTGTATACCACTTTGCTGTAATTCCCTATGACCCTTTTAAAGATCTGCAGTGGTGGTAGGGCTTCATTGCAAAGATGAACTGCAAAGCATAGCCAAATTTGAAGGGTCTGGGTGGAAGAATAAAGGGTTGTTTTTTACTGTTTCATATAGAGCCCACCTTAAAGAAATAACAGTAAAAGACTCGTGGCAGTGGAGATGATGTTTGCCCCCTGCTCTCCACAGAATAACTGCAGTGGGGCATTCCACACAGGCCTGTTCCTTCTGAAGCTTTACTAGTTGGTTTTAGTGCATCAGGGAAAGCAAAACGGCAAAATACAAATTATGTTTGAAGTTTCTACATTTCTAACATTAAAAATATATGCTTTACTTTAGTTTTCTGAAGGATCTAGGAAGGTCTGAAGCTCCCCAATCCAGGCCATAGTGACATGCATTGTATCACTTGTCAGGGCTCAAGAAAAATCAGAGCAGAATAGTATCAGGTGTTGCATATTTCCTCCTTTTTCTTCCTGTTGTGATATTTGATTTTCATGTGGTCTGATCCACCTCCTTGCATTCCCCAAGGACTCTGTGCTCTGCATCCAGGGGAAGAGGTAAAAGGGTGGTTTCTGGGGATGCTGGATGGTGGTGCACAGGCAAGAACAATTTACAGGATGTGGTAGTGCTTTACTCAAACAACAGATCCTTTTTTCTGAAGTAAAATTGGCAATATGCAGACATCCTCTGAGATTCTAACTTTGCTGTCTCCTCAGTCAATGCTCGTACTCTTCAAGGGTAGCGAGGAAAGCTACATCTTCTCCTTTTGATAGGATAATAGAAGTGAGGTTATCCACACTGACCTGCACCTCCTGACTTTTCAGTCAACCAGCAAGCTTTATTCCATCAGATGAAGCATGACCTGTTTTACTCCCCTGCTGTTCACTGGTACTTAGGTAGCTGGATAACATAAAGTCTTTGGAACACAACCAGAGTTAGGATGTTGCTGGAGAGTATGGAAAACCTGCACATAAATGCTGCAGTTTTGTCTCCCAAACTCATTAGTACCCACTTCTCCTCGGGACTTGCCATACCTTTAGGATTCTCCACCCTTCCCGCTGTCCTTGCCGCAGAGCACAGAGCTGCCATCCCTCTGACACAGCTCCTCAGGCTGTGGGAGCTGTGACCCAGCCTGGTGCTGTGGTTTACTGAGGGCTCAGATGTCAGCAGTGTTTAGCCCTCCTGTGGGCAACATTTCCCCCACCCCATCTATCCTTAGCACAGGCCTTTGTTTGCACCCCATGGGAGGAAAATAATCCCCTTGCCTCTGACTACACCTGGATTCAGCCTCCAATTTGGCACCTTGAAAAGTGGGCCAATTCTCTAACACTCTTGCCAGGACTAAAGCCAAAGTGAATGCAGCTAATTCTCACTGCTCTAATTAGGTGTTGAGTTAGCAAGGGGAGACCTCACCTCTTAGAAAAAAAAATTTAAAAGAGAGAGAGAAAAGGGAGAGAAGGGTGGAAAGAAGGCAGGCAGCAAGAGAGAAGAAAAGGGAGAAAAAGAGGAAGAAATAAACAAATGTACTCTCTGAAAGAGAAAAAAGAGAGTGCTGAGCACTTGACAGGAGTAACAGGGAAGGAACAGCCCCTTCCTTGTAGGTGCAGGACAGAAGAGGGTGTCCTACATAGATGAGAGGTTGGAGGAGCACTGAGGACCTGGGGGGCAGCTGCAGGGGGAATGCCTTCCTACATTTTCTAGCTTGCTTTGGCTGCAGGTCTCTGGGCAAGCCTTTGGTGTGGAAATCAGACAAAGGTGTTCCTGTTGTTACTCATGGGAATTCAGTGGTTCAGAGAAATACCCTGAAAATATGTTGGAATCCAGTTATGCAGTCTCAGACAAGCAAAAAAAAAAAAATTTCTTCAGTAGGCTCCACAAGCCCTGGCCAAAAATCATCATTTTCCCCAACTTATTTNGCTCTAGAGGACTTGAAATAAAGGGGGCAAAAGGCTGTATGTATGGTTTTCTTAGCTTCTCTACACAGAGAGCCAGGGCCATGGAAACATCAGACTAAGAGGCTTAGAGTAAATCCTGGCAGTCTCAGTACGAGAAACTCTCCCACTGATAACCAAAGCCTAATAAATAAGTTTGAGAGAAAAACTAAATGAGAGTGTGTCAATGTTGAGCAGTTAATTAGGATCCCTCTTCGCATTTGTGCTGCAACGAACAAGAAAATTAAAGAATATAAAAACATATGTTGGCAAGAGGGAGAACATGCTAAAAGTAAACACTGCTGTTATTATTAGTAAAAATAATATTAATTAGTTGTATTACAGTAGCACCTAGTGGTGCTACTGGATCTCATCCCCAGATGAGCTCAAGGTCCCCAAAATATGAAGGTCTTAAAAGTGCATTTATATATGACATATGTATATGGACATGTGTTCATAACATATAGATAAACACAATTCAAGTGATGAAGAAACCTCGACAAATGGACATCAGGCTACAGAATATTTTGTGACTCGACTTCTCTTATTCCTACTTTTTTATGTGCTGCAGGGCAGCTGTTTGCAATTATTATTTATGACGCAGGGAACAGAGGACTGTATTTGTAGTGCAGGAGTCAGAATGCATATGTGTGTGTGTGTGTGTGTGTGCATTCATATAAAGGTGTGTCTATGCATCTGTGTGTGTACACATACACATTTATGTACATTCAGACCACATGGAGTTATATTTTTCCTAACCTGGATCAGGACAACACAGAAAGCTTGGCAGAAGACAAAATAAAAGCTACCCCAAAGGCTCAATTTAATCCACAAGAACTATTTCTTCATTACAGTGGAACTGCCACTGTCCTTTCTGTGCACTCACGGGCACTTTTTGGAGAGAGATGTCTTCCCACCCTACACTGTAAAATCCTCCCTCAAGAAAAAGCTGAATAATGCCCTCAGCTAAGTCCATATTGTCTGAAAGGGTACAGAACTCCACATTGCAGTTGCTGTAGCTGCTGCTGACTTCTACTAAGTAATTTAATAATAAATTTGAAAAGAACTACCACCTTTCCTGATGTGGATTTACATGCCATAGCAGGGAGAGGCTATAATGACCCAGATGACACACAGTTAACTACGGATTCCTTAAGACATGGGAACTAATTTAATTGTTAATGTTTTACTGCCTGGGTTTCCTAAGAAAATGAGCCCTTGCAGATTATCTGGGTTCCTGTTTCAAACAGAGCAGTGCTGAGGGCTTTTTAGAAAAAAAAAAAAAAAATCTTGTTTTACTCTGAAATAGCAGCAGCAGTCTTGAGATTTCCAGTGCGGAAATTGCACGGCAGGTCGAGGCATCAGTTTAATGTTCGGAGACATGCTTCGTTTGAATGATAATTTCATTAGATTAGTTTGTAAACTTTTAATGCAGGTTGCATTATATGTCTAAGAAGAAACAATTTGTGTGACAGACTATCCTTCATAATCCCCCTCTTCAGCCTTCTGCTAACAAAAGACCCTTAATACTGAAGATGTTTTGTGGGAGGAGAAACATTTTCCAAACAAGTAGTTTCTCTATTCCAGCCCAGGTAACAAAGAGGCCTTAGGAATTTCTGTGGGCCTTGTCAGGACTGGCCCATTGGTCTTAAAGCCACCTGCTGCTTAAGCCATTGGTCAATAGATTAACTGCTGCTATTACTAAGTGTTTAGGAAAGTAAGTTATGTGGCAGAGCAAACAAAATCAACCTCCTTAACACATGTTAATTCAAAATTTAATAAATCTGCACTGAGAACAGTAAAGCAATCAAGGACGGTGGGGTGCGCAGGAAAGCTCTTCGTATGCGCTGCTCCTCCAAGCAAAGTATCACATAGCAGATAAAAAGTCTTAAACAAAAGGATAATACTCTATTTGCTTTGCAAAACTAGCTTGACACTTGCCTCCCCCGCCTCTGCCTTCCTCCTTTTCTTCTGGCTTTTGGATGCTGTTTTGCCCTGCAGATTTTGGGCAATTTTCAAACCTCAGTCACTGAAGTTCACAATAAACAGTAATGATGGAGTAAATTCCTGGTGAAAAGGTGAGAAGGATTCAAATACTGAAGCTGTGACACTCCACAGCCTCAGTTGTCATTCTTATTCTGTAATGGAACTCGTGTTTTAACCGAGCACATCTCCCCAGGAAGAGAAAGCCTTGTGCCTGCCCTCACATGCTGTTGGGGATTTTGCATGGCCATGGAGGTCCAGGAGGATTTTGGCAGGGGAACCAAGGAGTTTCATGAGGCCAATGCCTCATGGATCTGTCCTGGGAAAGGTCAGAAAGGTGCTACCAATTCTTCTCAAAATAAGTCATTTAAATCTCATTTGCCTACAGCTCTGTGCTTTTTCATGAGATAAAACAAAGACTTGGGAGAAAAATTTTGCTTTTGCTTGCAAAAATGGGAATAGGGCAATACCAGCTGTTGGTGCACATTGGCTTAGGAGTTCCTGGTTTCTTGTCTCATTCTTCAAGCATTTGCTATTTCTCATACTGCAAATTTAAGTAACTGGCAAAATACAGTTCTCATTATCATTTTGGAAACATCCACAAAAATTCTTGGAATACATTTCCATTTTTGTAGTGTCTTTTCTTAACTCTTAACTTTCAGATTCCTATGTTTCATTAATAAGTAATTTTTTCATATGAGTCAGTTGTGACCTAAAAATGAAGATCAGGATTATGGTTGCCCTTACTTGGCTTAGAATCACAGGATGGATGCTCCTGTATGGGATGAGTCTGTTTTTTGTCCATGGATACTCAGGAGAAGAGAGAAGTCCACAACAGTGGCAGTTCAGATCACACATAAGTTGCCCACTGATGTTTTCCACTGAGTGTTTGAGGGAGGCAGAAGCAGAGAAATGAACTGTAATGTATTCCTGCTCCAGCACATTCACACTTCTACCCCAGGCGAGGTGTGGCAGCTGGCACTGGCCTTTTCTTCAGAAACTTGACCTTTTGTTACAACTAAGGATCTGGGATTTGGCAGATTTCCCACAAACCTAATACCAATTTTGTCAAGCACGTGCGACTGGTTCCGAACAGACATGTTGATGATCAGGTGCAGTACCTTGTTAGGAAAACAAGACATCTTCCAACCAATTTTTCAGGAGGGATTTCTCAGGATCCATAGGCTGGACTGTGGTTTCCCTGGTCTGGCTTTGGCAGAGCCTTCCTTAACCTGGCACATGAATAAATGCTGCTGCAGGCCTCCATCCATGCTGTTTGGAGGACTGAAAATTCCCACTTTGTGAGGCTGTAAATCTCCTGAGAGGAGAATGCAGCAGTAACTCCAAAATGTTTTCCTTGCAGACCTTGTTGAGCCGTTTTTTTTCCTGGTAGGGGAGCATTTAGACCTCTATGAACAAGATAAGATAAATGATTTATTATGGCATTGTAGGTATTGCTAGGCTATCTGCTGTCATCATGGAGCTCGAGCTGACAGTTGTAGCAACATATTAGAGGCTATCTTTGAACAGGACATTTATCTGAGATTTTTATAATATATCAAAGCTCCTTGCATGTCTGGGAGTATTTGGGGGTCAGTAAAATGCTAAGAATGTTCCAGCAGGGCTGCTACCTTCCTTTCCATCCCATGTCTAATCACCCTCCCTTCGGACAGTCTGGTAAAATTGTGATGGTAGGTTAAAATCAGAGGTCCATGTATAACAGAAGATTGCCTGTGTCACATTCTGAATGTCTTTGGCTCCAGGACCTATTCTCCTGAGGGACACAGTGTAAGGAAAGCCAGATCTAACCTTATATTTGTGCTGTGCAGTGAGGACACAGGACATTTGCATTTGAAGTATCTTTTTCCAAAAAGGTGAGTGAGCATCTGTCTTCACAGCTGACACCAAAGCTGGTTTTCAGCCAGTCTGCTGGCAAGAGACACAAGTGAGTAGGGTCCCATTTGATAACCATAAGCTCTAGGTAGTTTAATGTAGTGCGGTTAAAATTAAAGCACTTGCCTGGTTTGTTGTGCAACATCCCCACATTGCCTTAGCCTGGCAAGGTCAGCTGAATGGTATTATAAATGGATAGTCCCTGGTTCTTTTTCACTTATTTTTAATGTGATGATGCTTTCTGTACACGTATTAATTGTATAAGCCAAGAAAAAATGTGGAGTAAAGGAAAATATTTTTAGATGTTACTTTATTTGGAAAGCAAGAGATGCAGTCTCTTCTGGAATTTGATGCTCATAAGCTGAACGGTGCTTTACTGCTGTGATGCAGTTAAATCATGCAATTTCTTTGCTGCCTCATAATGAAGAAACCTAAGCTCAACTATTATTCTCCTTTGAGGCAAAGGATTCAAACTCTCTTTGAGAAACAACTGATTTTAGATCATTTTCTGCTCTGAGTCTGCTAGGCATTACACAGAGTGCAAAGGCAATACACAGTGTAGCATGACACTTAAACTGTTATTACACTTATATTGCATTTAGAAAAAAAATCCTCAATCATTCATAGTTAACCTAGGAGAGCATTTTCCCCAATGTGACACTTAAATGTTTTTAAAATAATGGGATGATTTGTTTCTTTCCCCTTGAATATGAGGCAGAAAGGTTAGAAGGGGAAGCAGAGGGGGGATGAAAAGTGGCTTATATTGTCAAGGTCTCCTTAACTGTTAAGCAGTGGGAGAAAGAATCAGACTGCTTTCCTGGGCAAAAACAGAGATATTCTCCACTGATGACTGTCCTTCTAAGCCTTTCCTATCACAGGCTAGCAGTTAAAATAATACTCACCTACTGGGCATCCAGCAGAGTTGATCTACCTTTTCTGCTAGGAGGTTCACGTCCAGTCAAGCCTGATTAATCTGTTGCAAGTCCTGAATGATCCCAAATATAACACATAACAGCTACACCTGTTTATCAAGTCAGTTCATTTCCCTTCCCCTATTCCACACTGAAAAGGAGCATTAATTAAAACAGTAAACAAACGAGCGCCTATTCTAAATCAGAGCTGCAGGCAAAGAAGAGATAACTTAGGCTCTTGAGAAGAGGGATTTTCAGTTAATTTATGGAATCTACTGTCACTCTCAGGGCAAGGGAGCTTACGTAGCTGGGAAATTGAAGCAGACAGGCTTTGTCTAAACACTTCTTTTTCAGAGAATATCTCCTCTTTTTTTCCTATTTTAATTTTTAATCAAGCCCTCTTTTCTTTCTTTTCTTTCTTTTATTTTTTTTTTTTTTAAGAATAGAAATTGCTAGATTTTTCCAGTGTTCTGGTGACTCATACAGCTCCTGTGAGATACCCAAAAGGTAGAGGAGAAGCGTGAGGAGGAGAGGCTGGAAGCTGAGCTTTAAAAAGAGCAGTGTGAGAATATGAAATGTTCCTTTAGCAAATTATTCCCCGGAAATTAATCACTGTGTTTCAATCCACTTTATTCATCATTTCCCCAGCAGTTTCCTTTGTACCCTGGTCCTGGACCAGTGTTGGTGTGAGTGCAGGTTGGTGTGAGTGTAGGATCAGCCGATCCCTGATGACTGCAGGGAGCCCACCTGAATGAAATATTTGCAATGTAGCGTCCAAGAGAGACACTCGGTCACTGTTCAGAGGAGCTGCCGGGCTCCTTGCAAAGCCTGGCTGGTCTGGGCAGCATGGAAGTGAGCGTATGAGCAAGCTCACAGGACTGTGACAAAGGGTCTGCTGCTGCCTGCAGACATCCCCAGAGGCTGTAAGGAGAGCACCGAGGGGCTCAGAGAGGCAAAGCTTGACTCCTGGCTGTGCTTTGCAGGTGCTGTTTGCACCCATCTCCCAAACTTGGGGCTCCATCCCAAGCCCCAGCTCTGCGGAATGAGTCTCACGGGAATTGTCCTGGCGTGGGTGCTGCAAGGTCAGGGCCTCTGCTTCAGTATGGGTTTTGGTTTGCTTTGTTTGTTTGATGGAGGCATGTACACATTCAATTTTTGATAGAGGAGGAGAAACAGCAGGGCAGTGCCTCAGAGCTGCAGGAGAAATGGGGGCCAGACCCCCCTGAAAGCAAAGAGGTGATGTGCTCTGAACTCCCTCTCACAAGCAAAGCACATTGCTGAGCTAATTGAAACTGGCTCTCCCACATCCCTGGAGAGTGCCCTGACCTCCTACCTACCAGCAGCTGGGGGGAGGGCTGGGAGGCAGAAAAAATCCTCTCCCTCTTTTCCTCTCTCCCTCTTTCCTTCTCTTCCTCTCTCCCTTTCCCTCTTCATTTTTTAATCAGCAGTTCTACCCCGAGAAACCTTCCCTGCTGTAGCTCCTGCTGTACACACCCAGGACAACTTTCAACAAATCACCATTTTCTGTCAAAAAATTTGCAACCTGCTCTTGTTGCAAGCTGCTTTTCAATTCCAGAACATAGCTAAAAAGATTGCTGCTCTGCCCAAATAAAATACTATTGGCAGGGAGACAGTTTAAACTCCTATCAGCCAGGATTTGTCATGATGAAAGCTGCGTTTCTCAGGAAGCAAACTATCATTTTGCTTCTTACAATGCTGTTGGGACTCTCTCCCTGGTCTAATTAATATATTAGACATTTGATTTTATTTCAGACTGAGATTTGGAATAATTCAGTTTGTGAAATTACATTGAAATTGTAGTTTTCATAAAATTACAGACAGACCAAAAAAAGTTCTGTAAACCTTTGTCATTTCAGATACAAACCTCTTTTAAAGCTACAGGAATGCCTTCTACATATTTCAAGTCATCCAGCTTTTACTGGTGGCATATCCAGTAATCATGTTGACAAATTAATGGTAGAGAATTAGTTGTACATTAAAGATTTAAATTATATTATGCAGCACATTGTCATAAAATGATATAAAACAATTGGCAAATAAATGTAAATTAATTCCAGTTACTGACATGTGAGACGCAGAGTGACATCTGTACACTTCTCGCCTTGCGCAGCTGCCATACTTTCAAACGTAAAGCAAAGTGGGAAGTGGGATGGCGCAGTGCAGCCTCAGGCAGGGATGGGCTCAGGCCCGGCCTTTGGGCTGGGCAATCCGTACCTCCACTTCTAAACAAACAAATTTGTGTCCAGCATCGGCCCTGTGTGCCCCTGGGGGGACGGCAGAAAAGTCTCCTTTGTCAAGCAGGATGAATACCTTGTCATGACAATACTCGGGGTTTTGTATTATCCCACCCTGACCAAAATCCCGCGAGTTCCTATCAATACCGAAGTGTGATTGCTTCCCGGGGCACAACCCGGGGACTTTCAAGGGCTCACACACTACTGTGCTGGCTAATTATATGGATTCCATTTCCTGGTATGAAGGAATGCATTACCTGCAGCAAAGGATGCAGAAAATATTGGGCGCGGGAGGCGCTAGGAGGAAGCAGAAAGCGGCCGTGAATTCAAGCCCCAGCCCTGCGTTTATACCCACAATCCAGACCCATGCTGAGAGCCTAATCACTGGGGCCATTCTTTGGGCTGTTGTCCAATCAGTCCCTGAATAGCAAAACCCCACAATGCGGAGTATGAATTAGAGGGGGGGAATAAACGTGGGTGCAGACTTTTTTTGCAACAATACCTAACCGGGCCTTTCAGCCAGGACAACTCATGGACAAAAGCACGGCGGAAATTGAAGTAACTTTTGGAGGCCCTCGTCAGTAAGAGCTGGCTTGATGAGGGTAGCGCTGGCTTCTTTTTTGTGTGGACCGGATCAATTATTCACTGAGGGGGGAGAGGTGGAGGAAAAAAAAAAGTCTTAAAAATCCAACATTTGTGTTGCACTGGCCTTGGA
Source organism: Rhipidura dahli (assembly GCA_013399225.1). Classification (NCBI taxonomy): domain Eukaryota; kingdom Metazoa; phylum Chordata; class Aves; order Passeriformes; family Rhipiduridae; genus Rhipidura; species Rhipidura dahli. The sequence goes on from VXAC01001974.1 coordinate 163,012, forward strand.
AATCATGGCTGTTCGCTGAATAAAACCAAATATTTTTGTCTCCTCCTCCTCCTTTCCTTGGCGGATGCTGCAGTGATTTAGAGGGTGGCTGGTGGAGTGCTCGCATTCCTCACCCTTCCCCCCCACGCCCAAAGAAGAGAATAGCTTCTTGAGCTATAGAGATGTCAGGTCCATGTTTTAAAATTTAGCTTTGTTTACCCAACAGAATGGAATTCATTACTGCGCAAAAGCGCTTCAATTTTCTGACCTTTTTTATTCAAAATGTTGGAAGTAGCAAAAAGCTCATTTGAAGGTCACAGGTTTATGTATCTATTCTCTTAAGTGTTTTAGAAATTCATATGGAGGACACTAAAGGTGGAATATGTGAAAACATACTGTTCATTGTTTACCCTAACCTTGCCATGATTATTAGATAAATGAGGGAAGCAAAATGGCATTAAAAGCCATTGTTAACAGTGAATTTTTTTTCCCCTGAAGACTGTTCATTTTTGCCCCCGATCTGCAAAGGTCATTTTCTAATTCTTTTCACTGAGTAGTTTATATAACTTCTGCATTTCAAGTCTATAAAAAGCTTTTGCAGACTTTTCATACTGTAAGTAGTAATTTGTTTCATTACTGTTTGAATTTTTATATGTAATTCCTATGGATGTTTTGCTGATATTGTCAGGCTTAAAAGCTGAGAGGCTTTTCAGTTTTTTCCTATTTTTTTTTTTTTAAGCCCAGATTCATTCTATCTAGATAATTTGAAATTAGTGGAATCAATCAGTTGGTGATTTAAAAGCCAAACTTTGCGGCAAAGATATTCAGAGTAAAATTATTTTATTTTTTTACATCCACAGCTGATTTGAAAGGCCTTTTCAGCTGGTTATCCAAAGCCAATATTTAACTGTTTCTTATTCCCCTAATTTCTGTCCTTTGTCAGGGGAACTTTCCTCGCTAGATCTTGTTGCTCCGTTCCGCACTAATTGCGGCTTACATTATATAAATGGCTTTGTAAAGAAAACTATAACCCCCAGCCTCGAAAGTTGCATGTTTCTATTTGCTCAAACTTGATGCACTTATTTTGAGAGGGTCATTTCGAGGAAAGCTGTGTAGGCACTGAGAATGTCCTGTATAATAAGCTTAAACAGAACCTTTTGTCCGTCCTCGTCTTCTCAGGCCCGAAAATTAGGCCTCCTTTTTCTGGCGGGGGGCTGAAGTGGTTCATTACCGCAGCCTCCTCCGGCAGCCCTTGGCCCAGCCATTCCCAGTACTCGAGCTCTGTAACTTCCTTAGAAAGGACGAAGGAAAACATGGCACACAAAGGTCTTGTTAGCACTTCCTATGTGAAATTAGCAGCTTTCTAAAAGGTACAACTCCAATTACCTCACATTGTGGGGACGCTCACAAACCCAACAATGAGCCCAGTCTTGCAAGTGACATGCTGTCTCTCTGGAGTTACTTCCCTAATTAGGGATGACGAAGCCCCATTCTGGCGAGTGCATCTATTTACAGTGGGCCACAATGCCTTAACTCGAGCATCCTCCTGAAAGGCCAGTGTTAAAAAACACAAGTGCTCTTTTGGCGGAGCCGTCCGTGGGGAAGCACCGCATTCCTCACGGCTACACCCTCCCGAAAAGGGTGGCCGCTTTCCCCCGCATTGTTCACACTTCAGGATTCATTTGGGACAATAAAGCTCCTGCCCCGTGAGTGCTGGGAATTACAGTGGACAATGGCCAGGCTTTCTTAACGGGGTCTAATGATGGAAAAAAAGAAAAATATTTATTGCTTTTGACAGTTTCACAAGGGGCAAAAATCCTTGTCGTGGCTTTAAGTTTCCACAGCTGTTGGAGGAAGGGTGGTCATATGGACTAAAACAGTTCAATTCCTTTGTTAAGAGGCTGAGCACAAGGGCCAAGCTGTGAAATTAAAGATTAAGTTCATTAAGGTAAGATAATTGTGCTTGCATCCTTGTTGATACAGGTGTGTACAGGCAAGGCCTGGCTCAACAGAGCTATTTATTTACCTGCTGGCTCCTTACCTTCATGTGGCAGATCACCTGATGAGGGTGAGGTGCTGGAAATGTATCTTGTTTGCATAGCCTGGGACAGGGTTGGTGACCCACAGCCTGTGTTCACCATGGCCCCATCAAGAGGGGAAGGAGGGTGGAAAGAATTTGGGGGCACCACCAAACATACCTTTGCCTAGAGGAGGCACCCGCCCTGGTTTTGGTCTGGGGCACAAGTCAGCTTCTTTCCTCAGAGGAGAAATGTCTTGAAACACCAGTGGTGCTGCAGTGAGGGAGGTGAAATTATTAATTCCCTGGTAGCTTATTTGGCATAAAAGTGTTACTGATTATTAGTTTGCTGCTGCTAAGTGTTTGGATTCTTCGTTATTATTGTGTTATTTGTATTGTTAACAGTTCACAAGTTCAACAGTTTCAACTAAATTGCACTGTAATATTAGGGTTCCAGTATGAAATTACTGCAGTTAATAATAAAATAAGACCTTTGTGTAGGTATATAGATAGCTTCCCAAATTCATTTAAAAAAAGCCCTCGTGAATTAGCGCAAACATACTGCTGGGGGTTGTGCTGTTTGATTCAGCAGATCAATTATCTATTGTGCTATTTTGATGACAAAGTAGGATGATAATTTTGAGTGATTAAAAATGCTGCAATACAGTTATTTCATCAAAATAAACATAAAGCAGGGACTTGCACAAAGGATCCTGTTCACTTTCCCCAGTTTCCTTCCTCTCACCCGGCGGTCACCCAGCCCAGCATCCTGCCTGGACTGCCGCAAGCACATCACCTGCGCTGAGGAGCAGGTTCATTTCCAAACCTGGTGCTTAAAAACCGTGCCTTTCAGGGCCTCCTCTGTGAGGGAGAGCAGTTTAAGTCACTGCTGTTTCCCCTGCCACGATGCTGCTCCTCGCTGCAGTCCTCCCATCCTGTGTTTCACGGTGCCAAGTGGTTTGTGACAGCACTCTGAGGTTAAGACATGCATCATCTCTCTGATATATTTTCTGCCACAGATATTGTGCAGGTCAGTCTCAACAAGTGGACATCAGAAATACCTCAGTGTGATGGCTGGGCTTCCCAGGATGGGCTGGTTCACAGAATTAAATTTTCTGTGCCACTCTACTTAGGCAAGCCAAGAGCTCCTATCCCGTTTGGGGAAAAATATATGGAAATTACTCATGACAGAAATTCCTCAAAGACTACATCTTTTCTGCAGAGCTGAAGAGATGTCTGTGTTAAGAGACACATGAAAAAGATCAAGTTCCTCCTCCTTCAAGCTAACAATATATTAGGTCCAGTCCTGCTCACGGGAAAGAATCAGTTCCATTATTTCCTGCCTACTTTAACCTATTTTCCCCATATATGTGCCTAAGGAAGCAAATAGTAGTTCAGGTTAAAAATGTGCTGAGATATAGATATGCTAAATATTAGAAACCTTGCTCCTTTACAGAGACATTTGCTGGTACACAAATTCTCTCCTTCTGGAGAATATAAATGGTGTATCGGTGGTTATAGAAAGCAAAGGCATTCAAGTAACCTCCATATGCCTTCTTTAAAATTCAGGATCTAGCTTTACTCCCGTGGCATAGACAATGAATTTTCTTTGCTGGATGGAAAGAAAAACCTGTCACATAGCAGGAATATATAGCCTATTACAGCTAACACAACATTTCATCGTTTGAACCATTTGATAATTACAAAGAAAGTTGCAGGCAATTTCTGAAGTGCTCTTAAATCTCACTTTATATTTTGGTCCTAGGGAGCAGTCATTAAAAGGTTTTTTTGTCAAGGTACAGTGATTTTGATTCTTCTTTTTTTAAATTTCTATATGTTTTTCTGTAAAGATCTGTTTACTATCAAAATAAACCATTTTCAGCTAGGAGAAAAGTAATTTATGAAAAAATTCATTTTAAAAAACCCTTTAAAATATAGCCCTTCATCCTTTTTCATTTTAATTTTTATAGGCTGTTGAAAAATACATGCAAAACATAACTGAACAGTTCAGGAGATAATCTGCCTACAAGTATTTAAATTAAATTAGCTTTATTTTCCTGCACTTAGACATACCTGAGCAAATGTAAGAACTTAAAATACTTATTAAATAAATCACAGCCTAATAAAAATTTATACTTTGTTGAGTTAGGTGAAAGAAAGTGAAGAAAGTTGGTATTTTAGCTGTGTTTTTCCATCTATGTTTGCAGGTACTGCACTATATGTAAAAACTTATGTCTCTCAGATAGATTATTTCTGAAAGGAGTTTGTTCCCTGCAACAGTTCACATGTTGCATGTGTTAATGTTTCACTCTCCTGCATATGCACATGCACACAAGCACACTGTGCTACAGGCATTAATAATAACTATAATACATTGATGTGGACATCAGTGAACATAACAGAGTATGTGTACATGAACATAATGTCTGTACAGATTGAATTGATTCGAATACTTTGGCAAATTCATATTACTGGATATGTATTATATTGTGGATTGTTCATTACAGCCTTTCCTGGTCTGCATAAAAGTGTAACAAATCCAGTAATAATTTAAAAAATTACTTTACTTTGAGATAAAGGACTTTCTACAGTGCTGCTTCCATTTCTTCTGCTTTGAAACCGTGCTGCTATAAAAATAGTGACAATTTTTTAGAAACCCTTGCCAAATCTTTTGTCTTTGGAATCATGCACTGAATTTTCACCTGTGATTAATGATTACTGTGTTCCACTTGTTTTGTGATTGACCTGATCTTCTTGGAGAGTAATTTTTCCCTCGGGGCTATCTATCCAAGTTGAGCAGTACCTGTGCTTTGCTAAACAAACCACTGCATGAAATACAGCCCACACAGTAGATTCTGCCTCTTCTCTGAAGGAGGAGGCTACACAGTTGCTGTTGTGTACCAGGCAGCTCTCAGGCCGATGAGAAGATTTCAGTGTGAATCCAGGATGCTGGGGTTTTTTCTGATTTAGTGCCAGGTGGTTTTGACTAACCAATATATAGTGAATATTGTTAAGTAAATGATGAGATTGCATTCCCCTGTGTCCTCTACAGTATGTCCTAAAATTGTAATCTTACTCAGCTGCTGAGTCCACCTCCTGTTCTCTGTGGATTAGTTATTTAGCTTGGGTATTAAGTATATCAGAAAAGCTTAATCTAAGGGTCATTATATGTGTTTTAATATTGAAACTCGTCTTTGCCAAATCAAATTTTAATATTCTAAAATATGTTCATCCCCTTTAACAGCATGATTAGCAAATGTTTTGCAGGGAAAATAGGTGGACAGATTCAGTACATGATTTTCACATAACACGTTATTCAGTCCTGCTGGAAGTCAAATGCTCAAAGCATTTTTTATTGTTATGAAATATTTTTAAAGGGTTAGGCCAGCATTTCTGAACAATCTTGTATGGGCTAGAAAGGCTGCCACAAAGCATCCATGCTTTTTTGGTAAGAGAAATTAGCCTTCCTCAAGCTCCATACTAGCTGCTGGTACAAAAATTACAAAAACATAGTTAGACTCCAGTGCAAGTTATTTCCTTCAAAACTACTTTTACAACTTTTTTTATAAATCACTGGAAATTCTTGGGCATAAAACCTTGTGGGTGCCAACTGAGAAATGCAGTCAGCTTGTGCACAGGGATACTGCTGCCATCTGGAAAGTCCTCTTGTGAAATCCCCTGGCGACTCCAGGATAAGCACAGGTAGGCATCTGAGTGGGCTACGGACAATTGTTTTATAAAAGATGAAAGAGAAGGATTTAAGTGAGCTTGGAGGTTACATACCAAATTGATCAAAAAAAAATGTGGAGAAGCCCTTCTTTGCCCTTCTTATTTGGCTTCCAAATTATTGTATTAGTTTCCTTCTACACAATGTGTGAGTTGTCAGAAATGGGAGAAGTTGCTTAATGTATTTCCTGTCATTGTACCCAACAACTACTCCCTCTATCAGATCAAAACTATTTGTGCCTCCATGGTGTGTGTCTACTCTGCAGGACTACAAATCTCATAAGAGCCATCACATAGCCAGAAATCAGAGAGTCCTCTCTTGAAGAAGCTCTGTTCTCTACTCTTTTGCCTGTTTTTCTACACTTCATGACATTTACCTCCTGTGGTTTTGAGGTCCATTCTGAGGAGGTTTGTGACTTCAGTTCTTCGAGTCAGGCAATGCTTGGATGCTGTTATTCATCAAGTGGCTTCTTCTATCTCAAAATCTCTATTATCAAACTGTAATTTTAATTAGACCCTGAAAAATATGGGTGATTTTAGTACACTGCTTATTTCTAAGGATAAAATTTAGATAATTTAATTTTCTGAAGAGTCTCAGCACTCCTGATACACTCATGCATCATGTTGTTCCTCCTTTTTTTTTTTTTTTTGCCTTTTTATGAACAACTGAAATGTGGAAAATAATAATGATGGTCAAAAAGGGTTGAAAGGCTACTTGAATGAAGACAGAGATCAAAGGACACCATTTCAAAAGTAGGAGAAAAACATCAGATGTTACTTAAGGCCCAGAGTAGAGAAAACAAGTCAGGGGAACGGTATGACATTAGACAAGAGAGTGGCTTCAGACAAAATAAGGGGAAGGAAATATGAGAAGAAATGCTGGTGAGTATGCAGACATTTTAGAGCACTGCTGACAAGATGGTGAGTTTAAAGGCCGTGTGGTAAGGGACAAGGAGCCAAAGAAAGAATACATCCATAATGTTGGTTGGAAGAAGGCAAAGAAAATTGACTTAGGGGTTGATTCTGAGTGTTTTTAAGGATACAGCTGAGCCTAAGTACCTAAATAGCTTCATGGAAATCAAGCCAATGACTTGTAATAAAAGCCGTGTATGCATCCATGTACCCTGAGGAACTTGAGCTTTAAATGACAGCCTTTACATAGATTTGAGTGAGGGTGGAGTTGGGCAAAAAAAGGTTACTCTAAGCAAGATACACAGCCAGCTGAACAGAAGGCTAATGCAAACTGAATGCTAAAGGTGACATATCTCTTTATGTTCCAGAGCTTCCTACCAGACTTTTTTCGACACCCTCCACATTAACTTTACATCAGAGTGGCAGTATTCAAGTTTAATCTAAAACTTCAGGTCTCCTCGGTTCCAGCCCTAAGGATGTGCAATGTTGTAGCTGTAATACACAACTCTTTCCCTCTTCACTTCCACTGCTTTACGTTTACTTGAAGCATTCTTGAGCAGAGAGATGTCTTTGACTCTGGTAGATCTGTGGGTGCAGCACAGAACTGTCCAGGCACAGATCTTGGTGGAGCTGTAGTTCTGGGTCTCTTATTATTTCCCGTTGGGATAGAATTCTGCAGACAGTGAGCAAACTCTTTTTAAATTCTGCAGTTTTCTTTTCACAGCATCTGATGAATACCTCTGCTCCTGCACCTTTCCCCGTTTGTCCTGCTGCCATCATTGTGTTTGCTCTGCACCATAGCTGGTGATTCACATGCAACAGTGGAGTGTGCCTAAAGACAAATGTTCTAAGTCCTGACACAAGCACTTGCCTCCACTTCCTTGAGATGTATGTCAGTGGTGGATCCACCAAGATTCTTTATGTTAGTGAATTAAGCACTTGAATAGGTGTTGAAGGAATCAGGATATGGGCAAGGACACAGAAGTGTGATGTGCCATAGTATAACCCTGAGGTTAGGAAGTACGTGATATATCTTTTCTGGTTTGCTATTTCAGTAGATGCTGGTAGGTGTTTGATGTGACCATAATTGTGGTTGTTGGATAACTTCTTGAAAAAAAATCCTTTAGAACCATCACAAAGATCAGCAAAGAGATGCTATTGCTAGATAAAACTTAGTTCCCTGAGATTCAAGGAACACCTGAGGTACAATAAAATCTGTGCAAGATAGAGATTGACTTCAATAAGACCAGGACTTAGTACTGTCAGTATCCAATTTCTACTGTAGTTATGGTCCTCCTCACAAACGTGCTTCACCTGTGGAAGAGGCTTTAAGAGAAGCTTTCAGACAAGCTTACCATTACCAATACCATTACCTGGATGGCTACAGATCAAAAGCTTGCACTGCTCTGACCACACCATAGATCTCCACAGTACCATTATGAGAGAGAGCAGTGTTCGGCATCTGGAGATTCAGCTGAGAGGCTCCATCAGATGGTGCTGAGCTCTGTTGTGAAAGAAAATGCCAGCCCTTCCCCAAGTCCCAGAAAGGCAAATAAAAACAAAGGCCAGATCTAGTCACAAATTTTGTATCTATTTTTTCCTGAAAATATCATTAACTAAAAATCAAACCAAACAAATAAACACACACAAACAAGAACATTTCAGCACTGAGCACTGCACATTCCTGAATGTCTTTAATTCCTGCATCTTAGCTCCCACCTAGCCAGGGCTCCCTTTTCACAAGGTCTTTTTTCCCAGGATGTTTTGTACAGGGCTGATCCATTCTCTTCAACAGGGAAAGGTATCTGTAGCCATAAACTACTATTTTATATTTTGTGGCTGCTTTCTCAATCACCTTTTAGTAGGGTGGGTAAGTTACTGTTATGTTTTTCTTCATTAAACAAACAATAAGTTTCTTGTAGATCAGGAAAAATAAATGGCAAAAATCAAACCTCAAATTTTCAGTGTTGTTTGGGTGGACTCTGCTATAGAAAGACTTTTCAAACATTTTAGAAAGACTTGAATTTAAAAGATAGGAAAAAAAACTTTCCCCCTGCAAAAGCTGATATGGTATCTGTAGCTGGATATTAAGATTAATTTTGCATTATTGGTAAACTAGAATAAAAATACTCACCAATGCAATAATCAGACCCTCTGAATCAACTGAGGCTCTGTATAACAAGTCCAAACTTGGTACTGTGGCAGAAAAATTCAGTTAAATTGATGAGTATATAAAAACAAAGTATCAGAACTGAGTGCAAAAGTGTTTGGAGCATAAGTGAGACATCATTAAAATACCTCATTCCTTTGACTTCCTTTTGATCCTCTGTCTTCATCACTGGGAAAACTGCCTTTTCCTGACTTCGGTTACTAGGGCTCCAAACCTCATTTCAGTGTTAGTGCTAAATCTGCAGGGCCTAACCCTGGTGACAATGTAAGATAGAATTAATATTAGAGTTGTGTGGATCAGAACATTTTAAGAATATTTCCTTTGACCTTCCCCATCAAAATCAACAAGAAAAGACTTTATAGGAAACTGTGTACAGAAAATTCTACTAAAACCCTGTTATTTAGATAGAAATCTGAAATAATAATTTTTGTTTAAACTTCCAACTTAAATTTGGCCTTTGTGTTAGACAAGCTTTATAAGGCCTGGATTTACCTGCTTTTCAGAGGATGGAGGCTTTCATTGATGTGATACATCATGATAGTGGAAAGGATGAAGACTGACATTGCAGAGGTAACCAACCACAAGTCTTAGTAAATCTTAGCTGCCAACATTTAATATCACACCAAAACTAAGCAAATAAATAATATTTATGCACATGCACATATCTTTCTAATTGGGTGCAATCTATTGCTTTCTTCTTCGAATTGCCAGTGGGGTTTGTTGGGGTTTTTTTTGCCCCTGGGCATTTTCCCTCTGCTCTCATCTCTGCTCATTCCATGTAGGTTGTCAGGCTTTGGAGTGTTTGACATTGCTGCTGCTGTTATAAATTGAAAGATGGAACCATGGGCCAGATTGCTTTTATCTGTTATCCAGTTTTGATCTTTTCATCTGCTCTTTGCCAGGTAATGTCAGCCATGATTATTTCTAACTTGCCAAAATTCTGAACAGCTTTTAAACAGGTGACATTTTCCTATAAAAAGACTCTACCACAAGCATGTTTCTTTTTCCAGCCCCGAATGTCACCTTTTCTCCCATAATTACAGTGGTCTAAGTGACACATTTCTGGACTACTGACAGTTTTAAAGATTTGCTGTTTGTGGGTATTGCAATTACTGTGCATTACCTTCTCCCTTCTGAGAAGAGTGAAATTATTTCCATAGAAGTTGCTGCCTTCACAGTTTTGCCTTTGCTTTTGCACAGCTGGCTCTAGACCAGATCTAGACTTGGAAGTGTCTGGGAATGACTTAGTGTCAGGCAAATAAAGAACTTTGGATTAAGCTACTGTCACCACTTAGATGAAATCTTCCTTAAACTTTTTCCTTCTTGCCTGGAAGCACTTGAAAAATATTGAAGCCTGAGTAGACTTTGTGGACTAATATTTTGGAGCCTAGGGTCACTTATGAATGTCAACAACACCTCTGTTATAATTATTCTTTTGTGTGGGTACATCTCCTGCAAGTGTCTGCCCTATGTGAGTCAACCTCATGTGATGATGCTGTATTTAGCCCATGGGCTAATGGTGACACAGGCAGTCCGTATATTCCTGCTGGCATTCCACCTCTTCATGTAGAGAAAGAGTAGGTTGAAAATTAAGTTACCAAACAGTCTGCTGTCATTTACTTGCTCTGTCTTCTGCCTTTCTGTTTCACAGCATGAATAAAATGCAGTGACCAACAAACATTGCTGACCAAGACATCGTGCAATTTAAATGACATGTACTGTAAAAAAATCTGGTAGCTCCTTGTCTCATCACTTCTTTTGTTTCTAAATAAACCCCCAGGAGAGAGCAGAGACACAAACCAGATATTTATTTGTGGACTCCTCATCTTTTATTCTGTGTAGCATAGCAAACCGTTCCAGGGCATACTTACTCAGGTCTTCTGCTTACTGTAGAATTGGGTTTCTCACAGCTGTATTTGAACATTAGCCATGAATTTTAATACTTCAGATTTGAATAACAATATATATTTCAGTTGGTCTGCACTACAGATCTCTGGAGCTAAAAGAAGAACTATAATAGGAATTTATTAAAATATCAATTCCTTTTTTGATGAATTCCGGACAATTGTTTTATAATATATGCACATTTACATCCAAAAATTACCTACAGATATTAGGAGCCTGAAACAGGAGTTTAAAGAATGGAAAGATCAAGAGCAACAATAGACTTCACAGTCAGTTTCCTTTAAGTCCTTAGTGTAGTCATGAAGTTAAGATACAAAAGCATTTGCAACAACAACATAGTGGGCAGAGAGTATAACAGAGAGGCCATGAGGCCATTAAGGCAATTAAGAAAGATTAAGATTGCTTGTGGTGGAAAGACCCATTAATCAATAGGCCAGAAATCACAGCGTGTTGCAGAATATACTTCACCTAAAAATAAAGAGAACAAACAAGCTAAATATATCCCATACCAAAGGTCACAGAGTTCTCATTAATGAGAAATCATATTAATCCCTCAGATATTGCTGGCTCCATAGTTACATTTTCCATTTGCACACACAGGAACAGCACTGATGAAATGCACCGTAAGCGATGCAGAACCACTGCTGAAAAATTTCCTGTCCACAGCTGGCACCACAGATAGATCCAGCAATATTTGTGGGGGGAAAGCAGAGCTTTCTCAAGAGGGCACGGGTTGCTGCTGCTGCAGGAGAGGGGGGTGACTGTGGTTATTCACTGCTGGCAACAATGACGCACAAGCCCCCATTCACGGATGTAAAGCTGCCGTACAAAGATGACACGATGCCTGTCAGAGGATGGGTAATTGAAAATCCTTGCATTTGCAAAATGCCTGTGGGCATCTAATGCAAGTCTTCATATGGTAATGAGGAGGGGAAACAAAGTGGGAGGGCTGCTGCACATGCTAAAACTTGCACCTGAAATAATTGGAAATTGGCTTAGACGCGCATGTAAACGGGCTGAAACCAGCTCTGGGGCACTCAGCTTCATCTTCAGCAGCAAAGTCACCGCCCCATTCCAGGCCTATGCATTTTGTCTGTAGGAGCAGCCACAGGTGGGCAGAAACAGATTTGCTAACTGGTTTTGTAGAAATAGCTGCAGCTGGTTGGGAATTTTTTTTTTTTTTTTTAAGCCAGTTCAAAAACAGAGGTGGAAGCAGGTGTGCTTCTTTCAGCAAGAGGTTGGTTTCAGTAATCTTTGAACCTGAAACTATTTCTTAGAACTATTCCTTGGAAATTTTCTTCTTCTTGATTCAGGATAAAATTTTCTTCACTTATTTGAGCCAATAATATTGAAAAAAATTAGTTATCAAAAATGCTGAAATGAAGTATTAGAATCATCCAAATTATGCTGTTTTAATTCACTGGTTTGCAAGCTTTCTTGAGATGTGTTCCTGTTTCAGGGAGGGATTTATTCATTAGTTTTAGGGGTTTTAATTGCCAATCAGGTGAGGAAAATGCTTTCTTACAAATTTGAATATGATTCTGGAGTGCATAAAAACAATGGATGAGGCATATTTTACATTCATGAGTTAAATTATTATTTTGGAGGTTTTTATAATGTAGTCAGGATACATTTCTTTGATTAATGTTACCAGAAAGTACTTATCAGAGGCAGGGTAGGAGCCAGGATGATTTAAGAAAATAAGACTGGAGTCAAGTTTGCTTCATAATAGTTTTGCTGTTGGGTGCATAGTGATTACTATGGGACAAAAACCTCTTCTGCTGAAGGTATTCCAGGCAATATTTGACAGCTATTTTCACTGATTCCAGACAAATCAAGTAGCCACAGTGTTTCATCAATTTCAAGCAGGGCTACGGACATCTCAACTTTCTTATCATCTATATACTCCTTTTTTTCTTTTTTTCTAGTGCAAAGCAACTCACAAAATTCCCAGAAAAACAGGACAACTTATATAACAAATCTTTCTGAAGCAGCTGATTTTTTTGGATCCTATATCACTGCAGAACAGCACAATCTGACATAGGCTACCTTTGCTCTAGCTTCTGCTGGCAAATAGTATCTTTGTACTGGTTCTTCATAGTAAACAAAATGCCATGTGCTGGCTTTTGGCTGGACAAGCAAGCCTGAAGAGTTGGCTGTCTCCTTGACTGCAGAGAGAAAAAGCCTTTTCCTGTACAACTGTTGCACTGTGCTTTTGAAGATCTTAGAGCCTATTTCAACACCAAACGTGTGCTACTGTTTTGGGAGGCAAAGGCACTCAGGACATGTTTGTTGTCTGCAATGACAGAGGAGCCTGGGATTTCCAAGTTTCTTGATCTTGGGGCTAATTATATTCTGGTAGACATTTTATTGTGCTGCAGTGATGTGTGAGAATATTGGCTGCTTTGTAGCTGCAGGATGTCTGTTCTCTGCCATTCCTGTTCTGTATACGATCACCTCATCTTCTATTGCAGCTTCTCAATTTTACTACATAAACACACCTTCTATCATATTGTTTATCCATGCATGGAGCAAGAAATTAATCTGACTACACCATTCTGGACCTCTTGACATTTAGAGAGAGTTGGGATTTAGACAGACTGTAGAAGGAATTGCAGTATTCAAGATGTGAAGTGATTAAGATGTGAACAAGGATTTCAGCAGAAGCAAGGTCAAGGTAAAGATGAACTGAAGCAGAATTTCAGAGGTGGGAATGAGAAGCATGGGGAAGGTAGTTTGGCAATATGAAAAAGCAGTTTATTGTTTTATTGTTTTAAATTTCACACTGCTGTGATAAAAATATAAAGGTCTTTAATATCCTTTGATTTTGCTGTGCTAGTCAGAGCACAGAGATGCTAAACACAGAGACACATTGCTGTAATTTTCTCTTTATTATAACTGGCTTTTACAATTTTAATTTACTTCTGTGCTCAGGAATTCAATACTCTTTTTGGTGTCAAAGAATTCAACACAACTCTCACTCCCAATGTCTGATACCAGAGAGAAAGACTTCCATGGCAATAATGTGGTGTTTCCAGGTCAGATTAATTTTGCTTTTCCCATTATCTGTAGATCTATAGAACCACCTTCTATAGTGGTTCTTTCATGTACAGGATAGCTTGGTCTGCTGGTGGAAAACCTCTGGTCCCAGCTACTGGGAGAATCCTCAACTCCTCCAATATACTCCTGCTATGTGCAGGAAACTGCAGGTAGGGAAGGATGAAGTGCAAATCTTTGGAAGGGGACAGCAAGGCTGCTGGGCCTGACGTAGTTTGACAGCTTTAGTAACATTCCTTCTTTGGTTAAAAACCTCAGTGCAATGCTTTTTTGATGCTTATGTTAATTTCAATGTGCACATGTAACTATTAGCCAAACTATTTGACTTCTCACCCTAGAGAAACCTAACAGCTATCAAAAAAAATAGCCCACCACTGATATTTGCCAAATGTTTTCATTCCATCTGTTTCCTCATAAGGCTCTACTTTTTCCAGTTCCCTTCTCCTACTTTCTATGGCATGCTTTCTTCCATTGAGCATTTCTGCATAGCACTCTTACATGGAGCTGTACTTCTGCTGATAGAATAGGTTAAAATAAGCCAAGGTTTTACTTGATAAGTATACATTGTTTCATCCTTCTATGCATTCTTTGTGTTGTGTTACTGAAGTAAATGCAATGACTGAAAACCAAAATATTATATGAAATTATGTCATTTCCTTACAAGATAATTTGGACCAAGAATTTTGATTAAAATTTCCTGGCATTGTCAAAACATCTTGCTTTGATGTCTTTGGGAATACACACTTTCCACTTTCCTCTTTCCAAGCATTTATCTTTTGTATGTCTTTAAATATTGTTTAGGTACTGTAGAATGATGTGAAAATTAAAAGTTAAAGATTAATGAAGCATCTTAACTAACTGAAAGTGAAATCTACTTTATGTTTTAAATTTTTGGTGGCCCAAATCTAAACAAATATTTGTGCATTTTGGTCTTGGTTGGAATTTTAAACCCTCTCATAATATGAAGGCTCTAAAACCTTTGGAAAATGTATCTTTGGCATTTGTTTTGTTTTGTTTTTTGGGGGGTTTTCTTTTTGTGGCTTTTATTGGCTCCGGGCATCTGCTCTAGAGAGAAAGAGTTTTTGAGTCCAAGTTCCTGATCTCATATTCTCTTTCAGGTTAAGCATCCTCACTGATTACCACTGTCCCATTTAAACAGGAGGGAGGCAACCTTTTCACAAGCAGAATGCCATTTAGGGCTCTTAGGGTGTATGCAGTCACCAAGTTGATGAGAGGCAACGTGGGCAGCACCAAGCTACTCTCTCATTTGTTACCGAGCATGTTCCATCCTGAGTCTTGTCAACAGGGGCAGAAAGGTACTTCCCACTCAACTCCCTCCCCCACTGATAAATTGCCATCATGACTTTTAGTCAACAACCTTAAATGCCATCAGGAAACTGGTTGGTGGCCAGCACAGTTCCCAGTGAGGCAAACTGTTTTGCAAACCTGTCACAGTGCAACAATTTCGATTTCTGACTGGGTAGGCTGCTTTGAGTTAGAGATGATGAAGACTACACAATACTAATGAAACTTGTCCTTGAGAGATGAGCTTGCACCACAGAGCTAAGGACAGGCACTTGTATTTTAAGGCTAGGAACTTTTCTAAAAATGCTCAGCTTTCCTTTGCTCCTTCCCAGTTTTTCACTACGTTAAAACCTCACCACACAGCCAGGCTGCCAATACAAACAAAGGGCTCCTTTTTTTTTTTTTTTAAGGAACAGAAAACCAAGTCATACTTCTCATTCCCTTCCATAGCGTCTAGCTCTACCTCACCTACATGAAGTTCAGCCACTGGGTCGTTATCCGTTTGCCAGATAAAGTATTCCACTCTTTTGGCCAGAATGGGAATGAAGCTGGACAGGAGAAGTGCTTCAAGAAACTCTAAATTTCCTTGTTACTTATTGAGTATCAAACACGTGGCAGGTACTTTTACCGTACCTGGGAGAACTCCTGCAAAGAAAACAAGATAATGCTCCAAGTAGTGCCTTAGTGGCATTCATCAGCAAAACCTGGTGAATGGGCCTGCTTATTTTTGTTATATTTTTCCAAGAAACAGATTATTTTACTGTTGCAATCATATCCATCTTCCATGCAAATTCTGCCTCCTCCTCTCAGGTGTTTAACCAGCCTGGAGGCTTTGCCTACTGACTTGGTCAATAGCAGCAGCCAACATTTGGTGCCACTCTATTTTCTCTGCTATGTATAAAGCTCGTTGTCATTCTGATTAATTTTGTTATAGTGTCAGATAATATTGATAATTCTCTTTGGGGCTTGTTAATTGGAATGACCTTAACAAGAATAAAGTAGCTGGATATGGACTTGTTTTAAGAGAGTATTTCTTTCTAAAAAGATATGTTCTGGATTATACTTAGTATGTGTTTTTTCTGTGGGTTTTCCATAAATCAGTTGTACTTTTTCATATAAACTTCACATTTTCTAGTCAACATCTCATGGAGGAGGAGGTGACAGAAATCATGGACTTCCAAAAACTGAAACAATTTCCACCACTACCCCACAAATTTACACCTCCAGTTCAGAAGGTGCTGTATATAGCTGTGAGTAGAAGAGCAGTCCTACTGATATGGTCTAAGTTAGGCGTGCCTTGAAACAGAACACATCAGATTCGTGCACGTTTGAAGTTTCTGTGAAACTTTATTCACAAATTTACTACAGTAAATATCTGGGTTTCTAACAAGTAAAGGATAAATAAATAACTCTGCAAATACCTTCCAGTAGATAAATTTACTTTATTGATGTAAACAGGCATTATGAAGGTTAAGATATATGGGTTTGCAAAATGAAGACAAACCTAAAAAGACAGTTCACTCTTGGTTATGCAGTGAAATATGTCTACTTATTCATTGTTCATCAACCAATATTTTTATAGCAAATGAGGCATAAAGAAATTGTGCACATGAGCAGGTCTGAAAAAAAAAATCAAAAGAATCCTTTACTTGATGTGACATTGTGAAATACTGTAGGTTTTTGAGCTTTTTATGTGTATTTTTCTGATTACTGTTTGTATAACAAAACATCAAAGAATAAGAGGTTGATATGCATAGCAGAGGTAGCTTTTCTGAGGTGTTTTGCCTCTTGATGCACAGGCAATCTAAATATTAATATTCATCATCTTCTAATTTCCTTATTCCTATGCCAAGCTCAGAAACACTTAGAATTAAGCTTCTTCTGTTTTTCTGCTGTTACATGTGGTTTTGTCTGATTTCACTTCAGCTTGTCTAGTCCCACCAAAACAAGCAGCTATGCAAGATTGTTTTCCAGCTTCAAACTGTGATGCGTGGAGGAAATAAATTCCTGATGTGTTGCTGGTGGGCAATGATGTCTGCATGTCCATTTTAAAACATGACCCAGAATCCGCTATTGTGCAATTAGGTTTCTGTATTTCCTGTTGCACTTCTTCTGTATCTTTTTAAAACCTTCTGTATGGCATCCTGACCCTTAACACAAGTTGTAGTTGTCTTCATCATAGCCAAGTATTTATTCACAGTGCTTATGTAGGCCTTGATTTCCAGGAATACCTAAATTTTTACCATTCCAGGTAGAATCTGTGGAATAGAATTTGTTATAGACAGTGAGAGAATCAAACTTGATAATCAGTAAAAGATTCAAATTATTTCCAAAACTCATCATGCTTCTCCAAAAAATTTCAATGAAGGGGGCTGAAGCTCCATCTGAACAGAGTTAAAATAATATCTTTATAAAATGACATCATTCAAAAGTCATAAACCAGCAATACCACTCTATGAGCTGCAACTAAATTGCCAATGTCTGGATAAGCCCAGAGTCTGGTTCTAAAGTTCTGAGAAACCCTACATAATCTGATGAAGTTCTGTTCAGCCTAAAATCTCCTGAGACTTCACACTCAAAATTCTTGCTACGGAATCCTTTCTTAGGTGGATGGTGCAGAGACCTATTTAAAATACCTGCATAATGGTGAATTTTGCTGAAGTCTGGAGCAGGGGTTGGTTTACATGTTTTTCAGGGTGAAAAAATCCCGAGCCATGTATATTTAAAAAATCCTGTGAGGTTCTTAATTATAAAAAAAATTAATCTTCTATGTCTGGTACCAACACAACTTCATAAACTGGTGTGCTCTTTTCTTTTTTGGTAATTAATTTTTCAAATCATCTGAAACACTGAAAAGGAATTTTGCTGCTGAATTCAAGCACAACCGGGTGTTATCCAGAGGCTAAATTCTTTTCCTGCTTAGCATAAGAACATAATAAGAACATAAGAGGCATACTGGTTCAGAACAAAGGTCAGTGTAGCCCAATATCCTGACTCCAACAATAGCCATGAGTGGGTATGCAGGGAAGAGTGGAGAACCAGCCTTGCATATCTGATGCCTCCCCACAAGTATTGTCCTGGCTTTCAGCTACTCATGGCTGAAGAATTTCATGGAATGGATGTAGTTCCAAAGTGTTTAAAAACCCTGTATGCATTTCTGCTCTGTGGTCTTGCCCAGCCTCCCCTTGAGGCTATGTAAACTTACAGCTGGTGCCAAATGGGAACAGGGCATCTGAATATTGTGGCAAAAAGTGATTAATGGCATTAGAGCTAATGCTATCTCTGTATCTTCATCAGTACAATAGTTCTAGAATGTATCTTGTGATTTACAGTTATATGATGAGAAGAAGTGGGAATGTCCAAAATATTGTCATGTTTTCTTTAAAATATCTATGCAGGCATTGTGGTCTGAGACAAAAAAAAAAAAAAAAAAAAAAAAAGAGAGAGAGAGTGGGACTGGAAGGGTAGAACACTAATAAACTCTTGATAAAAGAGTAGCCTGTGGGCTCAATGAAGAGATACTTGAACTGTTCAGGCAGGGTGCTAGGGGCAAAGAAATACATGATTACCTTTGAATGACGATGCAGTTCTGAGTAAGAGCAGAATAACTGACAGAAGACCATGGACATTTTTCAGCCTTGCCAAGGAGTAGGCAGATATGAAATTATATGTGCATTCAGTGGCAACTTCCAGTTAGATTGCTCTCAGACCAGACTACAAGAGATTCTTGCATCAGTCTTCCTCAATTTTTCAAACATTTTCTCTTCCATTTCTGTTTTCAATGAAATTTATCCATTGTTTATAATTATATAGATTAACTTCCTGTGGTCATGTCACTCATTTACATTTCCCTATATTTGCTGGATGTGCAAAATGAACCAAATGCAAAGATTTATATACAACAAACCTTCCTGTCTTTAAGTGCTTGCAAACAACAAAGGCACTCAAATATTCTTATGACAGGGCTTGTATAAGGACAGTGGCTAGACAGAGTGAATATTTTCTGTGCCTCCTGAAACCAGCTGTACCTCCTGCTGTTCTGAATCACTAGGTTCAGATCACTGGCCTCCAAGAATCCTGTGGTTGGAAATGCTGAAGACAGAAATCTCTAATGGGTCATTCTGGACAGCCTCCTGCCAGGACATGATTAATCCCTCCAGAGCCATGTTAGTGCCTGATGAACAGCAACGTTATCTACAAGTGAGCAATGTTGTC
The DNA here is from genome assembly GCA_013399225.1 of Rhipidura dahli. NCBI lineage: Eukaryota > Metazoa > Chordata > Aves > Passeriformes > Rhipiduridae > Rhipidura > Rhipidura dahli. Next base: position 182,298 of record VXAC01001974.1, read on the forward strand.
CACAAACAGAGATGAGCAGAAAGAAGATACTGGTGCCTGTGGTCAACAGATACCTTCCTCTGTAGCCTCTGCTTTTTTCTGTGTTATCTTTAATTTTATTCCTCATGTTGAATAGACAGGAAAAGAAAAGAGTATTGGAAATCTCAATAAGAGACCCAAGTCCTTAATTTATCATTTTGTGTTGGTTTCATTGTGTTTGGTTCTCAGACATCTGCATGTTTTTCCTAATGTGTTGTGGGTTTTTTTCCTCTGGGTGTATATGTGGATTTTGTAGGGTGGGAGATATTTGGTCACCTATTAGTGGCATTGGTGGGTCCCTCAATGGATATCTTGTTTGATTGACATGTTTCTCATGGTTCTTGAAAACTGTGAGTTCTTACTGGCATCATCTAATTACACTACTGGCTGTTTTTCCAACAAGAAGTTTTAAAAAGATTGTTTCAGTCAGGATGAAATCTATATTCTTAATTTTTGGGAGCAGTAGAGTGATTTCTTGGAGGATGGTAAATGTCTTTCTTACTTTTACAAAGTGTTGAACGTGCTGGAGAAAATTTTGATCCTACTGGGAAGATGGTACTGGACCCCCCTCTAGCTGGTAAAATCATCTGATGGGGTGAGACCCAGATGAGGGAAGGAGATTGTCAGTACTAGTCTTTAATGTTCTCTTTTAATTAAATTTTTCAAGCTTTTAGTACCATCTCTCTCAATCTGCAAGTCCTTTAGAGTCCTTAATGCTTTCTGTCTATGCCTGTGGCAGTAGCTATGAATGTTTTCATCTAATCTACGTGGTGATGAAGCTGTATTCAATTTCATCTCAAGATTGGATCTCTATAATGCACCTACATCCAGTTACACCACGAGACCAGAGCCAAACTTCAGCTGTGCTTTATTTGGGATGAGGTGTTCCATTGACAGCCAGCAATGTCTGCATTCCAATACTGAAAAAGAATTATTCTGTTTTTTCCCTTATATAGTTATGATCCTTGCTATAGAAACGACCTCCCTTTTTTTGATTCTGTGTCATTGAAGATAAAATGGTGTGCCTTGAGGGATCAGGAGTGTGTCAGCCTTGGAGCTGGTGGATAGCTCCTTGGCTGGTGGAGATACGCACCTTATAGTCTCTGCAGCACTGTAGACTCTCAGGTGACACTGTAAAACTCAACTTCATACAAGTTTTGGGAAGAGAGGGGAGATACCAATAGGGTATGATGAAAACAAGGCATTTGTTTGTTTTGATCCATGAGGATTTGAGAGTATCTTTGCTCTGGTAACAATTAGTGATGACTAACTGTGGATCAAAGTAGGTGTGTTTTTATATTCTGAAATATTAAGTGATAGGCACACTCCACCCCAGCACAAATCCTTCTCAAAAGGCAATTTCTCCATCCTACTTGTGCTACACCTAACATGCTTGGGGTTATACTTTCATGTATGTAATTAAATGATTCTTGAAGAACAATTAAGAGCATGTGAGAGATTATGTTTTCTGTTGATAGCTAGCAAGGTTTTGTAGTTCTCCAATCCCAGTTTCAAACATATTTATTGTAGTAGGTAATATTTAAGGCTAAATGGTCTATTGTCTACATCTTTTGTGCATTCCTTTTGCTGCTTCCCTGGGCAAGGTGTGTGACAGTGTTTTGTATCATCTAGAGGCTCACAGCCAAGGAAAAGTTGGTTCTCTACAAAAAAATATTTTCTCTGTGGCAGTCTTTGAAGGAATCAGATTTTCTATGTTTGGTTAAAGTGCTACACTTCTCACATTTAAAATAACAGCCCTTTATTTTGGGAAAATAAGTCAATTCATGACATTCTGCTTCCCCCTCCTGAACTGAACTTAGATATGAATGAGACTTAAGGACTTGGTGTACTGAAATGAAATATTTTCCTCAGCTGGAGCCCAACTGGGGTGAAGAAACAAGATGGATGGGGCAAGTGTTTGATGTGGTGGTGACTCTTGAGATGTGCAGGGAGGACAGCCTGGGCAGTTTTAACAGAGCTCTGAGAGAACATACAGAGCTTATCCAGAGCCCACTTCTGTCTGTGGCAGAAGTCCCCACTTACTCAGCCGGAGCAGGCTCAGGCTCAGTGTTTGTAAAATGTATGCTCATTATCCCCAGGATTCTTACACAAAGATGATTACTGTAATATTTTATATAACTTTTCTCTGGACTGACTATTCTTCTTATTTGTTGAGCAGAATAGCCTGCTTTTCTCCTTGATGCATATACACAAAGTGCCTTTTCTTTTCTTGTCTTTTAGGTAGGATTTTCTGTCAGCGTATTTTATTTGGGAAATAGCATGTGACACTTATGGATCTTCCCCTTTCCTTTCTTTTTTTCTGACAAAAAACACCAGCAGCATAGAACAGCCTTGGAGAAGTCAAGCAAGAGTCTGTGTGCTGTGCTGTGCTGCAGTAACCAATGTATTCTAGCCTACATCGAGCAATATAAATATGTAAATGTTTTACAACACGTGTACTTACATACCCTACCTTTTTGTTATCTCCTTGCACTGTATACATAAAGTTACATATATCTGGTAGAGTCTGCTCTGTTAATAATAATGCTGAATATGTAAATCCTCCCAGTTTTTATAACCAGTGCTTTAGGTTGCCTTTACTGTAAACAAAGATGTATTTTTGGGGGCTGTTGGTTTGAGTTTATTGTTTATGTAAATCTCTCAGAATGTGACATAGCCAGATAGCTTCCTATGTTGTGCTGATCCACATTTTAGGCCAGCAGCCAAAGTATTTTATCTTTTACTTCATTATAGTGATCTTCCAATTAGCTGTGGTCTGTAATACCCTGATTTTGGTGGCAGTGGTTTGGGAAGGATTGTTTGATAGTTCTGCTCGAGAGGCAAAATGAGGGGCCTTATTATAGAAAGTGCAGAGGTTGTGCAGTAGCTGAGTTCTGTTGCAAAGTTTGCCGATAAGGGAAAACTGGCCCTTGAGCATCCATTCTATTCTGTATATTAACACTTCTAATCTGCACTGCTGATAAAACTGCAAGCCATTTGCCTTTGGAGGAATTAGTTCTGCCTCACTTGTGTAACCAGGCGATGGTGATTAACCTTTAAACTGTCCAATATTCTCAGCAGACTCCTGCTCCAGATTAGAAACTATTTAGTTATGACCAACTAAATTAACAACATTCCCTCCTCTGAAGAATAAGATTTGGAAGGTATGCATTTTAAGGTGGAATGTGGATAATGTCCTTATTTATTCACCACTTTTGCTACATAAAACGTATTTGTCAGTTGAAAAGAAAGAGAAAGGAGAGACAGAGTTCCATTTCAGATTGAAACAATCCACATTTAGTTATGTACAGGAGGTGATTTGGGTGAATTTTACTTGCAATGTTGGTTTAGATGGCTGAGACCTGTTTCTGACTTTTCATTCTTAAATAAAACTTGCAGGGTAGGGAATAAAATAGGCGGGTTGGTGCTCTGGTGTGGGCAGCAGTTTAGGAAAAAGATTTCCTTCCTTTGAAAGGAAAGGCAATTATCTCAATTCTTTGGAAGAGTAATTTTTGGAAGTTTGCTAACCTTTCTGTCACAATCACGCAAAACAAAAGGTTTTATACGTGGTGGTTACAGACCAACACATCCAATGGACTTTAGCTGCTGTGATAACCTAGTACTGTACCATTGTATCTACATATTTTAAATGTGTAATTTATCAGTTGAAACATACCCTTCAATACATGTGCCATAAAAGAAAAGAGTGAGGGCAATTATGTAATAGTATAGTGTTTGTCTGACATGCCTTAAATCCCCATATTGTTATTCCTCACTGAATAACAAATACAAAATCCCTGTTAGCAATGTTTTCCGTTTTACCAGTTTTATATTAGCTGCCTCCTTAAAAATTGCTAATCTAGATACTACATTAGTAGGATGTCAGTCAAACTGCAATCCACAGTGAAGCCTTCTTCATATACCAATTTAAATCATTCATGGTCCTTTCTTTGGCATTATTCAAAAGATCATAATAATTTTCTTGTGCCCACAGCACAAAAAAATCAATTATTTCCCCACAAAGACTTGAAAGTACTTAGCGAGTGCTGTAAGAAAAGCTGAGGGTTATATCAAATTGAAATTGCACTCATTACACACAACACAATTAGTTGCCACTAGTCTGGCCGGTGCTTTAATTCTGAATGGCATATCTTTATTATTACAGAAACAAGCATGCAAATGGCATTGTTCAGGATTTGCAGAAATCAATAGGATATAGTGCTGTGTGTTTGGTGGCCACTGTCACTCAGTCTGCTGTGGATTTGAGATAATGTGTGTATTTGAATTAATGAAGGGAACGTGAGACATCATAAGTGACACCCAAATAAAAGAAATGGGTACATGATATTTGTAATTATTCTACTTGTGTTTTTGTTGTAAATACTTGTGCTTTTTGTTTTTTAATCAAAGGATTAATTGCATTTTAATAAGGCATTATGATTTTCAGAGCTTTAGTTAATTAAAACTTGTAGTATATAATTATGAAGTGATGCTGAGATTTGTCTAAAGATCACCCATACGTTTAGAATATGTATATTTTTCCTTGTTAAGCAGTTGCTACATTTTATGAATTATATTAAATGTTTGAAAGATGATGGCAGTTCCAAATGGATTTCTGTAAATGGCAGCTCAGAATGTAGATTATGTTGTTGGACAAATTAAAGTGGAGGAAGTGCTGGGGCTGGAAGCACTTTTTGGCTGTAGTGCTGGAACATTCATTTGCACAAATGTTAGCTTTCAGCTGCAGGAGTAAGAACAGATGTATTTGTTCAATGTATCATATCATTCCGCCCATTAATTCCCACTGAAATTGCTGCAGTTTGAAATTCTGAGGATAGGCCATAAAGACTCATTGGTGGTGTGTGGTAAAGATTATTTTCCATGTGACAAAAGGGTTTTAAAAGGAGGGAGAAAGTAGGTGTGCGTGTGTTTGTACAGACATCTCTAGGTATCGCCTGGTCTCCCTGAGAGAGATGAATATTCCTGGTACAGAGCTTTAATCACTCACAGTCTAACCTGGGACATATACATATATTCATATATATAGATTGCTTCCTGTGGGAGTATATTATGTCTGGATTGATAGACTAATTGCTAGATAGATAAAACAGAGTTAAACAGTATTAGAAAGTTAAAATCCTAATGTTTCAAATGAAGCTTTCATTTGGCAGTGTTTTAAAAAAAGATCTCCTCTTACATTTGTTCCACTCCTTTTGAAAGTGTATATTGAAAATAAAAGCTAATTTTGCTCTTCTTTTATATAAAGTGGGGAAAATATTGCTTTGTTGCTGAACGGTGAGAGGGTTTTTCTTATTTCTTGTCAGCTATAAAATGAAATACATGTTTATGCAGAATAGTCCAGCACGGTCATGTATTTCTATAGCACAGCCCCATGAACTAAAAAGGTTTTCTAATGTTTTCTCTTGAAGTAAGGATCTTAAATTAGACCTCACCATTTCCTACCTGGAAGCTTGGCTCCTGCGGTGCGCAAATGTTTATTTATTTATTTATTACACCCAGGTTCGCAGATGCTTTTTTGAGACAAACCCACTCAGGAGCTCAAAATGTTCCAAGTGAGGTAGGGAGATGAAGCCTGCAGAGAGAGCAAAAGAAAGAACAAGAATTCTCAAAAAATTTATGTTGACTTCACCACTCAAACCAGGATTTTAATAGGTATCTATAAATGGAATTTAAGTAGGATTTTTCCATGTTTTCTCCCAAAGCTGATTTAATATCTAATATTATTAGATTGGTCACAGCCTTCATATTTTAACTGTCAAACCCAAAGTCTGAAAGGTGATTCATTCAACGCTTGCTAAAATATTTGCTCAGCAGCACAATAGTGTGTGATGGAAAATAAACTCCTCTGGAGCATCTCACCCTATCAGCCATGGCCTGCAGCAGGAAAAGAATGAGGGAAGGTCAGTCAATTATGTGTGGTAATCACCGTAAGCATATTATCTGAGACACAGATGTCTTCCCTGACCCCACACGACATAGCTATTAACCCCTCAGTAGTATAAAAATGGGGAGGAGGAGGAGCCAGTCCCCTAGGTAAACCAGACCTTTTCAGCCCGGGCTTGTCCGGCGGCTCAGCCAAGTTGCGGTGGCGAGGGCGCTGCTGTGGGGAGCTGGTGCCGCGCTCCGCGGGCGGCACGGCCGCCTCTCCTCTTCGGAGACCTTTCTATAGACCTAGTCATGTGAGATAAATAGTTGCATCGTCGGAAAAATGGGACTGGCAAATTGACTTGGGAGATATTTCGGGAGCGTTAGCAGCCCTGGAATGCCAGGCACTGCCCGTGCTTTTACAGGAGCAACTTTTGTTCCTGGGTGCACCTACATGGATGATGTATCAGTGCTGATAAAGTATAACACCACTATCATGCAATCATCTAATGCTGCTGGAAAACAGAGATGATTTTCTCATTACACTAAGTCATGTGTTGATTACCACATACAGCTCCTTTTGAGTTCAAGTTCTGCTTATATTTACTTCAAAAAAAATGATCAGCTGCTTATTCAAGTGAAAGGGATTTTTTCATTGTGGTTGTTCAAACACATGATATAAGCAAAGCAGTTTTTTAAACTGATGACTATTTAAACTTTTGAACTTGAAGGCTCATTTAAATATTTGGTCACTGAGCAGGAGACGTGCATCCCTCACCAGCTCTGAACTTTTTAGTACCAAGCCTTAACCCTGAAAGTAGCGATGTTTACTTCTTGTAGCCTCCGGAAAATCTTTTCTTTCGGTGATGCTTTGTTACCTTTTGGGAGGCCATTTTGTATCTTTCTGCCAAAAAGATAAATGACCATTTAGCAAAGTAAGCTCTTGCAGTTCAGCACAACATACAGTGCAAAAGAGTCCATGACAGACCAAACCTGTGATTTTTCTCCTTGTTAAATAATTGATTGTAATGGCATTCTGGTCTTGTGACATCCTTGTAGCTGAGATCAGACTGAGCCAGTGAATACCAGAGTGTGAAAGGAATGCTTTGCTCATCAGATTTCCACAGAATGTAGTAGAGGAATTTCCAGGTTTCCTTTCTGACTAAAGGAATTATTAAAAGATACTCTCTTTGATACTGTCTCCCAGGGTTAATCACCATGTGAGGGAACATTTACATGCATTGTTGAGCTACAGGTTAGAGGCAAGGGAAGTGGCAGGTTGAGCACATGGATGAGACTGACCACTGGATTACTAGGAAAGGAAAATCTGTTAGAGATATGGGATTTTTCTGTGGTGCAGGGTGAACAAAAGCTGCCTCTTTCACTGACCTCAGGGATGACCTGGAAGTAGATGAAAAGGGTGGTGGGAGTGCCTCACTATGATAGCTGGGCTGAAGGGGCTGTGTTCCCATCACAGCCGCTGCTGACCAAATTCAGCTGGAGTCCACAGAAGAGATTTGGGCTATCCTCCTTGTTAGTAAATCCCCTGGGTCTTGGCTATGTGGAAAGATACGATTTACACTTCCTCCTGTTATTGTGGTCAGTCTTGAATTCTGGGCCTCTAGCAGTCCCTTATTAAACTTCCATCCTATTGTCATTTTAGCCTCTGCCTAAATGTTGCTAAGTAACCTCCTGTGTCAAATACTTTTTCTGCTGGGAGAGAATCTTGCATCAGTCACCTATTGTGACTGCCAGATTAGATATCGTAATGTGCTCAACATGGGACTGTGCTTTACTTCTATCTGGAAACTGCAGCTGATACTGGATTTGCCAGACTACTTCTTATGCAGCCTCTTTTCCTTGAGCATATTAAAGCACCCCCAAACAACCTGTAAAGTTAGTCCATTTACTGGTCCTTGGGCTGGTTTTTAAATTTGGAGATTTAGGACTGCCTTTCACCTCTAAATCCCACCTGAGCAAGCCACCCTGGTGAAAAACCCTTTGGTCCACTTGCAAACAAATGGTAAAGGCTGTAGGTTAAGACCTTGCCTTTGAAGGAGAGTGAGCAGTGCATCCCTGGAGCTTTAGTGAGTCATGGTTTCTGTGAGGCTCTTTTATCATATTTTCTTGTGGGGCCAAATAAAAGCCAAATTCTGACGATCACTTGTGTAAGTAGAAATCCAGAGTAATGCCATTTAAATAATATGTAATTAGGCTGGAGTGAATGAGAATGGAACTTGGTCCAAATTGATTATATATTTCAGGTCAGTTGACATAATGGAGCAGCCTTTTCTGTCTCAGCTTAATGCAGTGGTTCTGAAGAGTTCATCACCTGCTCTTGGCTCTCTTTCCTATTTCCAGCTGATAAATCATCTTTAATGTGTTCCCTAATATTACTTTTCCGTGTGGTTATAGTTATATGTGACAGCAATGGGGGGTGGGGAGGGGAGAGCAGGCAATAATTTCACTGACACAGAAATTACTCTAAAAATGCATTAATGTGTCTTAAGTATAATTGACATACTTTGAAATATATATTGCCTATAGGCAAAATTAAATTTTGCTAACCAAAACCAGAGGTAGGCAGAAATTCTGTAGCATCATTCCTGGATACATATCAAATAGTAATGATGGTTTGCCTTGATACATTTGTAAAATATTATCAAATCTCACATGTAGAAATCTTGTCTTACTCAGCCATGAATTCAGCTTTCTCAGTTAGCCTTTTCTTATGTGATTGTTTATTTTTCTAGAGGAGATATTTTTAAAAACCCATAGTAGCTTGAAATAGATTATTTACCATGTTAATACTTGTCACTTACTGCATGCTCATCAGTTTCTCCTTGCTGATTTTCTGTTAACCCTATGTGTCACAACAAAAGTGGAGTATTTTTCATAAAGCTGTGGGAAAGTCAGAATTTAAATTGGCTTTTCTTCTCTAAATTTTGTCCTAACTATAAATAATTGTGGCCAAAAAAAAATTTTAAAAACACCAAAAATCTTGCCCCGAGGTTATATCATTCGCCTAAAGCTCTCCTGAATTATGAGAGCATTCCAAGAGCTTTTGAGTTTTATTTACCGAGGTAAACCTATAGCTGCTTTAGATACCAAGGAGTTCAAAAGCAATGATTTCTTCATGGTGCAGAAGGAAAATTCCTCTCTATACACTTGATAAGTTTACTACTTTCAGGGAAACCTGTCACTCACGTGATGGCTTCAGCGTCAGACTCTGTGCAGGTAAATCCCATTCACTGCCCAGGAAAATTATATGCAGATCCCAAGAGAGAAGGGAACGTTCATGTCTAGTTTTTTAGTATGGGATCCTGCAGGAGATACAGAACATTTTGTGGGTGAGATGTCCCAAACCAAACTCAAAGTTATGGTGGCTATACCTACAGTGTAAGCAGGAGTTTATTTCTGCAAACTGATGTTTTCACTTTTATGAAAGGAGTGGAAATCTTTGGGAAATTCATGGATAATTACTAAACACAAAGGTCTGAATTTAGACAAGGTTAAATATAGGTGTAAGCTCAAAAATATATCTTTGCACCAGGCCAAATTTTCTCTGTACTAAACATTTCTGACTACATCTGTCATATTATTTGAGTCAAAATGTATTTTCAGTATGCCTCTAAGTTAAAGGGTAAAAAGGTTAAGTTGCTGTCATGCCAATGTGTGCTGCCCCTTCCATTTTTATGAGAACATTTCACCTGGGTTCTCGTCTGTGAACATCTATGTTAGGAAGAAAAGTATGGCTTGGATATAAGAGCTAGGAGTAATTTTTTATCTCCTACTGATCTGTAATCAAGCACAGTAAACATAAACACTTGGCCTGAACCTCCTATGCCATTTGATAAGATTTTGATTGTGAGTCAAAGTAGTCAATTTTTTTTCTGTGAAAGTATTGTTACACTGCTAGCCAGGAGAACATGTGAAATGAAGTGGATACAAAGTGTACTTCACTCCAAAAAAAATCAGGTTTTTGATGTGGTTCATTTGGGTTTTAAGTAACATATTGACAGAATAAATTATATTGTTCTGTCTGACAAGAAATAGGGAATGGAGTACCTCCAGTTAATAACTGGCCTCAGAGATTCCAGGTAATTTTCTTCTTTGTCTGTTAAAAATTAGGCAGAAACAATGAGCTGAGAAATTTCAAGTTCTAACACAATATGAAATAAGAAAAACAAATTGCTCATTCTTAGTACTGTTCAGTGCCCAGTAAGGGCAGTAAGGGCAGTCTACTACTTTTGAAGAGGTCTTCAATATTAGCTACATATATGATGATCTTATAGAAAGTACAAACCTACAGAAGTAAAAGTCTGGAAGAGAAAGCTTAGAAAGAGGAACCGGGGTTTTGCTCTGGTGTTTCATGTATGACACTGTCCAAGAAACAGCAAATTGAATGCCAGACCTGCAGACTCCTGGGTGAAGCTGTGAAGTATATGAAAATACTGGCTTTGGACTTTAATTTAGTGCCTGAAGTATGAAGGTACCGAGAATTTTGCAGAAGAACACAAATAATTTTACTGACCTCTGTTGTACTCAAAATCCTGTGAAAGACTGCTCCCAGAGTTCTGAGTTACTAAATCCTCTTCAACTCAAATGTTCTTGTTGCTGTCATCCAGGCCAATTTAAATGCCTTACACCATATTTTTTGCAGTAGTGCTGCACTTGTGCTGGGCTTAATATACTGTAGGGTACAGGTGCCCACACAGTTCCCTCACAAGCTGGCACATTGGCTGCTTTGTGACCCCCTCATGTTCTCAGCTCTTTCTGCTCCATCACTGCATCCTTTGGCTGTTACCTGACCTCCCCACTTTCTCCTCTCACTCTTTCCTGCTGCATGGGTTCTTCCTCTCCACCAGCCATTCAGATTCAGATCTCAGTGTTTCCACATTTCTCTTCCATGTCCTCTGCACACGCCAAAAACAAAATTTAGAAGACAGTACTGACACTTGCAACCTCCATGCACATCCTTTCCTAATACTTGTCTTGCACATCCAGTCACCTACTCAGATTCAGCCTGTGCATGGTTCCCCATGGATGCCTTTCCTTGTCCATTGCTTTAGCCTGACCCAGCTGCAAAGGTATGCAGCAAAAAAGCTGGTTGGCTTTTTTCTCCTCTGCTATTAGCAAACCTGGATCAGCTCTCCTAATCCCTATAAAGGTTATATCCTTTACCCTTTTCCCACAAAGCCCTAGTCCTTTCTGACCTCTCACTTTCTACGTTACCCTCTATGAGAAGTGCCTCATCTCGTTAACAGCTTTAAGCAAAAAAGTCTTTTTGCCTTGAGGAAAAAAATCATCAAACCATACCTGAAGAAAAAAAAAATTTGCAGGCAACTGTATTTGAAATATTTTTCTGCTAGAAAATTGCTGGTTACTTTTCCATTCCTGGCATAGTTCCTTAAATCATTGCCACACTTCTTGTCTGCCTTTCACCCCTTTTGAAGATGCTTCATCTTCAGTACAGCCAAAACTGACCTCATCTGCTTCCCTCTGTGCCCTGGCTCTGCTTTGTCTCTGTTCTTCATTACTCTGACCAACACTGCCATCACTCCTGTGACTGTAGACCTGCTAATCTGCTGTTTTGTCCCTCCAAAAAGGCAGCCAAATTCATCTTCCTTTTGGTAGCAAAACAAGGAAAACTCTAATCTAAACTTTTATAGTCTCTTGCACATCTTTCTTTCTGATCTTTCTTGTTCTTAAACATGTTGTCTCTCTGATATACATGGAAAAGCAGCCCTAGCCATGGCTAGTATTCCAAGTACTCAGCTGTGCTCGTTCCTCCTTTCCTAATGCCTTCCCATTGCTCTAAACTTAGGTCCACCAAGCAGCAGCCTTGCCTCCTTGCTGTCACCAGCCTGCACCCTGTTCCTGGTTAGTTGCTTGGCTGGACATCACAATTTGTTTTTAACAAAAACACCCAGTGGGAATATTTGTAAGACACTCATATTATTCAGCCATTTTGGCAAAAGCCACATCTGCTGCAGCAACAACTGATGGAAACACCCTGGGCTCACAGCTGGCACAGAAGATTTTAATACTGTTAGGAGAATGAGAGGGGCAGGAAGGAGTACAGATGCCTACAATGAGAGCAGGCATACCTATCTTTGATTTTAAAATTTTTGTTTTCCAGCTATTGTGTGTTGCCTCATTTATTTGACTGCAAGCTCTCTGGGGCAGGGATGCTCTGCCTTGAGCAGCACAATATATGTGAGCTTCTAAAGCCAGTGGAAGCCTCTGTGTGCCACTACAGCAACCTGACTGGCTCATACCCCCATCCACGGTGGTGTGCATTCTGGAAATTGTCTGTGTTTGCATCCACACTCCTCACCGTCTTTCTCTTGCTTAGTGGCATTTCTTTCTGAAGCAAGAATGAGGTGATTAAATCCATCAGCTGCAAAGTGCTTGTTTTTAAAATGCGTATGTCACACAGGTTTTGTGGAACTTTCACAGTCAAAATGTTTGTATTAATGTAGTGATATATTTTTCCTCAGGAAAACGGGAGGTTCAGGGCAGACACAGACTCTTGCAGCTGTAAAGAATGATTGCTTTCCAGTTTGGCTAATGATATAATCCACTGTGGTTGCAAGTCTTGCTTTCCTCTTTAGATGATGTTAGCATTTCCATGAGCTACATGTGTTGTATTCATAAGTGGTACTTAGAAGTACATGTTCTGTAATCTCCTCCTTATGCCTGACACTTTACACGTGTTTATCTACAAGGAGTGGTGACATTAGCTTGCTAATTTTGCCAGTGTACTGTACCAGTGAGGGTGCGAAAGACTGAGAGGGATATTTAAACTGGCAAAGAGAGAATTATTGACATTAGCTATGAGTACTTTGTAAGACTCTGTTTTGGAATGTCATTTGTTAGAAAATCTTTGCTGCTGAAAGTCATCCATCATTCCCAGATGGACCTGTAAGACTTACAGAAAACTCTCTTCCCAAATCCCACTCATTGTCAGTGGCCAAAAGTACTCACTGTGCTGATTTGGTCTGGGATAGAGTTAATTTTCTTCATAGTAGCTAGTATGGGGCTGTGCTTTAGGTTTGTGCTGGAAACTGTGTTGACAATACAGGGATATTTTCACTATTGCTGAGCAGAGCTGACACAGCACCAAAGCCCTCCCTGCTTCCTCCTGTCAGTACCAGTCAGGGGGCTGGGGATGCACAAGGAGTTTGGAGAGGACACAGCCGGGACAGTGGACCACAGCTGACCATGGATGTCCCATACTGTGTGACATCATGGTCTACATGAAAAGCTGGGGAAAGAAGAAGAAAGGGAGGGATTTTCGGAGTGATGATGTTTGTGTTCCAAAGTCACTGTTATGTGTGATGTGTGATCTCTCTTGGAGATGGCTGAATATTGACTGCCTGACAATGGGAAGCAGTGAATGAATGTCTTGTTTTGCTTTGCTTGCACACATGGTTTTTGTTGTCACTATTAAATTGTCTCTATCTCAACCCACAAGTTTTGTCCACCCTTTCTGATCTCTGCCCCATTCCACCAGTGGCAGTGAGCGAGTGACTGTGTGGGGCTTAGTTGCCGGCTGGGATTAAACCATGGCTGTCCTTTTTGGTGCCCAACATGGGAATCAAAGGATCTGACAGATTTGATTGGAATGTACTAGACTGGATTTATAACTGTTACTGCTCTTTAGTTGGTAAGTGACAGGCTCCTGTTCTTGCCATAGGGTTTGCTTGATAAAAATGATATGGAATAAAGGCTGGATAATATGCTAGTTTTACCTGAGATTTAGTTAATTTTCTTTGTAGTAGCTAGAATGGGGCTGTGGTTTGGATTTGGCCTGGAAACAGTGTTGTTAATACATAGATATTTTTGGTATTGCTGAGCAGAGCTTACACAGAGTCCAGGTCTTTTCTGCCTCTCACCCCACTGGTGAGGGGATTGGGGTGCACAAGGAGCTGGAAGAGCACACAGGTGGGGTACCTGACCCCACCTGACCAAATGGATTCCATACCACATGGCATCATGATGATCATATAAAGCTGGGGGAAGCAGAAGGAATGGGGGAGATGTTTGGAGTTCTGGCATTTTGTCTTCCCAAGTAATTGTTATGTGTGACAGAGCCCTTCTTTCCTGAAGATGGCTGAACAGCTACCTGCACATGGGAAGTAGTGAATTAATTCCTTATTTTGCTTTGCTTGTGCACACTGCGTTTGCTTACCTATTAAGCTGTCCTCATCCAAGCCCACAGGTTTTCTCACTTTTGCCCTTCTGATTCTCCCACCAATCCCTCCAGGGGAGACTGAATGAGTGACTGCATGTTGCTTGACTTGGTTGGGGCTAAACCACAACACTTCTCTATTGACACTGGCAAACCAGATATGCAGATATTATTCCCTGAGAAGTGGGGTGTACAAATGGTAGGACAAGACATGGTTTTCTTGGCTGCTGAATGGACTTTAGTGCTGAAAAAAAAAATGCTCAGGTGCCAGAACTCCACCTACACACTCCTGTGTATCCATGGAACTCAGCTTTTCTTTATTAACTAGACTGCATGCATGATATTCACATGGTGAAGATCCTCAGCAAGAGCTCATACTGCCCATGTAAATGGTTTTTTTTAAAGAATCAAGCTCTTACCTCTCAAAATTACATTCATATGGTATTGTTCAATACGTATGACTGACTATTATAGCAAGCAGCAACAACGGGGTACAATGCACTAATTTCATCCCACTTTGAAAATATAATCAGTACTTACAAAAATTGTAAATACTACAGAATCATGCTAGTAGGATTATACCCAAATTGAAGTGCTAATACATAAGGAAAATAGCTTTGCTATTCCTAACTGGCTCCTATTATCACCATTATCAGAGCAGATACACCTTTGGCCATGAAAGTGTGCTGGAGCTTAAATGAATATATATATATACAAGAGAGACAAGATTTAAGGTGGTGATTCTTTTTATCTTGCAACAAACTTTGTTATTTTGAGTGGCACTGTTAGAAAATACAAAATCTTATGTCCAGTGGCCAAGTTCATCTAGCTAATGAAATTGTAACCTGATAAAATACACATAACTACCCATTTTACACAATTCCTCTGTGCATTAGGCAAAAAATACAATCACCCTTGATGCATTATGTATTTATAATCTTACCTCTAAGGGCCTATTGTAAACAAGTTGTTAGATTAACAAGCACAGCAGATGAAGTATCATTATAGAGTAATCATTTAATCAATCACTCAATCAGAATCCTCACAGGCTTGGGTTTTTTTTCCATATGAAAGACAATGCCTGAAGTTAGAGGGGTTTTTTCTCAGGTTACGCTATAGAATCTATTTTTGCATATCACTGTTCCAAATGTTAATTTGCCTATCATTAGAAACTGCAAAAAGAACAACATAGTGAACACTTTTTTTGGGGAAGAAGGGCTCCACAGCTGTGTTTGGTTTCAACCGGGTTGAACATGGCATAAACACCATAGCCCAATCACCACTGACTGTCTTGAAAATTTCTACTGTGTCCCTTTGCATGAAGTTTTCATTGGGTGCATTTCAGAATACTGCAGCCTGCTCCTGCCAGCCTGAAAGTTTGTGCAGCCTCTCTTTGCTGGAGGTATTGTGTCAGCACCGTGTCAGAGCATCTGAAGCCAGAACCTCCCCTCAGGAGTCCTATCAAATGTACTTGCTCACAGTCAAAGCTTCCTGGACTCTGCAGGGATTCATCTCATCCTCATCAAGATGACACTGTGTCGACTTTGGGACTGTCACAGCATGTAGATGCATGGCAGCCCCCCAAGGAAAACAAGGAAAAAGATAAGTCCTCTACCTACCTGGCAGAGGGCACCTTTGCAAATGAAAGCAAGTGAACACTGACCTCACCTCTCTTTACAGCCCCTTACACATCTGGTCAGCAAGGTGGTTGTAGCCAGCCTCTCACTGCCTGATGAAATTATGCTGTTTGAGCCTGACACCTTAGCACAGCAGCAAGGGATCTAAATGTCTCGTTATTCCCAATGAACAAAGTCATTGCCCTTTCTATAAATACCTGCTAAAGTGCAATTTAGTTAGTCTGTGACTTGTCTGGGTTGACAGATTCCTTTATCCAAAGAAGATAATGTTTGTGAAATGCACTCCAGTCCTGGCAAGAACTTCATACTCACTGAAATAAGGGTAGCAGTGGAAGTGGTGATAGAAGACTGTAAGAACTGATTCCTTAGCAAGATGGGTAAGAAGAGACAGGTGAAATGATTGTCTAGAGAAATGCAGACAGCTTCAGAGCTGTGCAAGTTAAGAGTATCAAGTAAGAATGAAAGTTCTCAATTCAGGTAGTTGAGTTCAAGGTCCTTGGTTACTGATGGAAAATGATCTAGCATCTGTTATGGATCGAGGTCAGAACTGCATACCTGAGACACGTTTAGGGGAGATGGAAAGATTCATTTTGGTGTAAGTAGTACAACATAAGAGTACAGTGGGCATGAAAGGCATCTGCTGGCATTGATGGGTGGATTAAGTCTTTGGCTTTCATCTCATTTAAAATGGAGCTGGTTAGCGGCTCAAAAAAACAGTCTGCTAGAAGATGCTGATTAAGTGCATAAGTCCTGGAACAGTACTGGGCTGAGACATATCTGCCAGACAGCATCTGTTTTGATGGTTCATGCTCAGTGTTTAATAGAACAGTGAGTCGTCCAAAACGCCTTGAGGTAAAATAAATTGTTGCCAGCAGCTTGCTCTCTTGCTGGTTTAGTACATCTTAACAGAGATCTTTTGTCCTCAACTGCAAGGTGATTCCTAAACATGTCTTCCAAGGTTTTGTTTACAAATGACAAGCAGTAATTTATACAATAAGTGTTTACATTATTTGGGACAAAAGAGACCACTGGCAATAGAATTGCCGTGTAGAAACTGACTGGTTATATCATAAAGGCACAATTTGTTCAATAGGCAAATTAAAGCATCTATGCCCTCTGCAAAATCCCGATGAGTGGATTTATTTGGGTTGGTGGACATCTGGTTAATCCTAGCTGTCTTCACTTGGACGCTGATGTGAATTCCTCACATTGTGAGGAAATTTCTTGTTAGCTGTTAGCTAAAACCAATGAGATTTGACTGAGCTTTCCGTACCCATGGAAGGCAGCCAGGATGTTGTTTGGAAAATGCATGCAAAGTGTTTCCTGAGCACTTCTCAGCTGTTGTCTGTTCCTGATGCTCTGGGCATCAACTCTACACCACAATTCATAGGGAAGTTTCATGCCTTTCTGGATGGAGAAAGCAAATGAGTACTGTCACCTTGATATGGGCTCTTCAAAGCTACTGCCTACTGCTTGCTTGGTATTTGTGTCTATTCCAGTAGTAAGTCAGTAGTATTGGAAATATCTGTCTGTCTTCTTTGGGGACGGAATGTGAAATGGGAACTGGTGAAAGTAAGCAAAACACCTCAATCACTTTGATTCCTCAGTATTCCCTTAACTTTGTCTTTCAGGACGGTGACCCAGATGTACCCTGGGCAGGGATTTTTTTTCCCTGAGCGTCCATCTCCTTGCTACTGATGAAGATCCCATGGAACACAGCTGTTTTCATTACTGAGGCTCATGAGGTACTGCTGGGTGGAGGTGCTTGGATTTGTGTTTCTTTCTCTTCAACATCTAGCAAAAGGTAATCTTGCACCATAAATTTTCCTCCCTTGAGATCCTTTACAAGTATGGGATAGGCAAAGGTTCTGTGTTTGTTCAAACTCTATGCAAGCCCATTAGAAAAGGAAAAATTAAGTGAAAAGCTTTCAATGTGCTGATCTATCTTTAGCCTATGACTTAACTTCAGGTCTCCAAAGAATGTGGCTGAAACTCTCTTCATGTCTGGAGATGAGTCTGATAAATGTGATGTAAGAACCATTATCTGGGGGAAGCAATAGGAAGTGGTGACTGCTGTTATATTATTCCACTTGTCTGAGTGCCTTTTTTATGACTCACATTTGCAAGATGCAGGACCCCACAAGGTTGAAAATGTGAACTATTTTTCTGTAGTTCAGTAAAAAGCCCATAGCAATATTTGCATTAAATATTCATAGTTGGGTTTGGATTTCCAAAATTTACAACAATTGATGCAACAATTTTCTAAGAAATATTGCTAGAGATCTCTGCCAAATAAGGAGTTGAGATTGATGGTCTGATGGAATCAATCCAATCTGTTATCTAAACTATCAAAAACACTTTAAAAATCTCTGCTTGCTACTCATTGGTTAATGTTAGTAAAACATTACTAATTTCAGCATGCTCCAGGGGGAGCAGAATGTTGTAAATACATTCTGCATGTATTTGATAGCCAGCAGTCCTGAACACACAATTTGCTCAGAAATCCTAAAATTCGAATGAAAATATGGGATTTTTTTGTTCCAATTCACTTATGACCTTTAAATTAGTACTCTTCAGGTCAAGTGAAATAGACATTACTCCATAAATTTTTGAATATTTAGAATTTGAAAACACTCAACACTTTTTAGAGCATGCTCAGCCCTTAGTTGAATGGGATTGCTGAGGTTGGAAAAGGCATGTCTTCTTTATTTTTCGGTTCTTTGGGGATACTGTTTTCCCCAGAAACATCATTGCAGTTTACCAAAGCTGGGGATAGAGGCAGGTAATTCAGTAACTTAAATTAAGAATTATTTGATCTATTCTGTCCTTTCAAGACATGCAACCTAGTTAAATGTTGAATTTTTAAGGCTCCCCTGAACACCCCCTGACAAGAACTGGTTGTCAGAGGCTCTCAGTACACACCAGGATCACATCTCATGTTTATGGAAAAAAAAGGATGGTACTTGAGATGTGTCACACATGAATATAGAACGTAGTAAGTTGCTGATTTGCAGTGGAGTTCATTTGCACTTAAAAACATAAAACAAAAACAACAAAAAAACCCTTGACAAATATTTATCAATTTTGTACAGTAAAATAAATAATTGTATGCACAGCAGAATCTGTTTATAAGAGCAATCACGTTTCCCTTATTGGGTTTATAAATATATATGTGAGTGTATAAAAAAAAAGTCTTTGCAAATATCCATTGTATTATCTTGAAATTATTGGCCAGGTAGAATGTTACAGTAGAACACAAAATCATCTTCTTGTCTGAATTACTGTCACCATGGAACAAATTGGAAAAAATATTATTTTGTGTCAACCAGTTGCACCCCACTGCACACATGGATGTCTCTTAAGGCCATCAAGATAATATCTGAACATGTAATCATAGCTGGAACAGTAAGGAATCCTCTTTTTCTGCCACAACCACACAGCACATTGAGCCCACAAAGACATGACCAACACTGTCACTCTCAGCCAAAGTTAGAAACTAGATTTCTGCCTTATGGCCTTTGAGATATCTTTTTTTTTTTTTTTCCCCAAATGTGCAGGCAGGAAATTTTGAAGACAACCCTAGCATACTAAGTGACTTGTATAGCTAAGGCTGTAACTGCAAGCTTTGCAAGTCACTAGAAATGTCAAACCAGAAACAAAGTAGGCTTAAATTTTGTTTAAGAAGTATTTCTAGGTCTATACAGCTGTCCATCACCTGTTCTTTTTCCGTGTCTTCTTCCTATGATATGGATTACGAATGTAATCATTCTTACTGTTTTTACCATACTAAAAAGTTTTAATTGCTTCAACTAATCTGACTATATGTATTTCATTCAGCATATGTTGTATAACTCTTAAGCATACCAGCTCCATATATATATATATATATATATACACTATATATATTTATGTATATATAATTGTGTTTGTAACTAAAGCTGCTTAAAGGAAAGCAGAGTAGCTTTCTTTTAAAGATCTAAGCTTGCAAGATGCTGAATGCTCCAAGCACCCTAAAATATGCAATGGATACTCAGCACCACACAGGAATTGCACAACTCTTGACAGCATCCTTTTATTTACCATTCCATCAGCATCTTTCTGTTACTTCTAATCAGCAAAACTACTATGTATTTTGGTTTGGAATTTTTTTCTAGTTTAAGAAATTTACCATTTTGGTCAAGTTTTGTTGGGAAAAAAAGAAAAGGGCAAACACAGCTGATAAATATAAGTTGCCTTTGGTTTCACTATGTTTTCTTGCTTGTGGTTCTAACTTTAATGTAAAGTTCTGTTGTTTAGTTTTGCTTTTAAAAGCAAACCAGACATATTCTACACTGCAAGAAGTCTGTGGGTACCTACATGGAACAAACGCACTCGTTCTCTAAGTGGTCATTTTCTATAAAAGCACATTAAAGCACAATTTATCCAGTTTACAAAAACACAGTAATATTTCTGTGTTTAGCATTATGTTCATGCATGGATGACTATTCTACAACAGAATGTAGTATTTACTGGACTGGCAATTTTCTACACTTCCTGACTATCAATGACTAAGAAAGATGTACTGGGAACAAGTCTAATAGATCCTGGCCTATTAGGACACTGTAGTTTCATTTCAGAATAAACTGGCTGGAAGCATAGAGAAAGAGCATCACTTTGTTGATTTAAGTGAGCTCTTGCAGACCAGAATGTGGACCTTGTTTGTTCTGGGCATTTATGAAGCTGGATGAATTATTTGCCCCTTCTGTTTAAATATGACTCTTGTTAAATTGATTCAGAGCAAGATTTTCAAAACCTTATGGCTAGGATCATTGCTGTCTAGACAAAAGGAGAGGGGAAGGTAGTTACACTGTCTCAGGGATCAGAGAATGGTTCAACTTTTGGTGCAGAGTTTGTAGTTCTGTATTACCCACTAACAAAAGCAGTTGCCTTTAGTGGTCCACTCCAGCCTAACAGTAGTGTTGAAATTATTTTGCCATTAACATAGACAGAAAAAATTGTCACTTAAAATTTACACCAAGGTATAGACCAGATTCACAGCACCCTTAAAATGCCAAATGTGACATCCTATGGACTAAAACTAGACTTTGGTGACATTTCTGACACATCCAAATGACTATAATTCATAGACTCTGCCTCGAAATTAGCACCTCAACCTCTTACGAGACCAGCAGACCACAGCAGTGTGGACACAATGCATTCAAGCATCGCTATTGTAGGCAGAATTCCAACGTCCAGCTTTCTTCAGGGAAAATTGCACAAAATTTTTCCTACTCCATTTGTGCTGGTACATTGCTTGGATTTGATCAGTGTATCTGAATTGTTAAGTAGCCGTTGTCTTGCCTTTAATGGCTCTGTGTGGTTTTAGTTCCAAACAAAGGGGGTAAAATCGTGTGGTTTGATATATTCTGGGATCTCTTCCCACAGATATCGAGAAACTGAACATTGTAGATCAGAGGAAGGAAGCCAGGGGATTATTCAGGTTCTGTAGTGGTGCACACTCCCAGTTTTCCCAGCAGCTTGTTTCTGAGATGCAGATATTTTGAGCACTAGAAGGGACTCCCCAACTTGTGGAGAGGGCAGTACCTTGCAAAGATAGTGAATTATGCATCATTTTTAAGAGGGCTTCATCCGCATTGTGTCTTCATGAAAAATACTATGGTTTTCCACGTTTCTTTCTTTTGTGATGCAATTATACATTTTTTAATATTTCATCATTTTTCCACCACTGTTACAGGAAAAATGGACCAGGCTGGTTGGGCAAGATTGTATAACCTTGTACAAACAGCAAAAGTGAAGGTCATATGAAGTAGTGCTACCAAAAGCAACTCACTGAGCAATAGAGAGTCAGTAATAATTTAATTAGCTGCTTATAGCAGTCATAGCATGAAAAGCCAGCTGTGTAACTGCAGCCTTCACGATTTCCAGCAGAAAAGTAACACCGAAACAAACCCAAATATATTCTTCAGGATTCTCAAGTCTAAGGGCATTTATTTGCCTTTAGTAATATGAATAGTAAACTCCACAGAGGAGTTTGCTAATGAGTACATACACTTGTTATATTACATATGCTTATGATGTTGGATTTTAAAATAAATAGAGATGTGGATGTAATGAAGGCTTTTTGCTGGTGTGTGGAAATGGAAATTGCAACATAACTTTGAGTTTTCACCACATGGAAGTGTTTTTGGAAGGTTTTTGAACACAGACGTGCTCCCCATAGTGGGTAAGTGGGAAAGCAATTGATCATCGCTGCAAGAGCTAAACATGGCAACAATATTTCTCATAGTGAGAGCAGAAATGGAAGCCCAGAGGGGACATGTGCTGTGGCAGTGCCTCGTGGCAGTTCCTGGGCAGCCCGAGGTTCCTTCCTGTCTCCAGTTCTTAACAGAAGAGCCAAAGAAGAATGTTGTGAGGTATGCTGCTATTGTGGGATATATGACAATAGCAACATCTTCTAAAAGAGAGGGAGTCTGGGGCTTTTTTAATTCCCCCAAAAACTACCAGCTTGGTTTCTCCTTATTGACAACAGCAGCCTTGTGTGAGCTCCAACCAAGGTCCAAACAGGCTTTGTGCTTAACATACAACTTGGTTTGCTCTTCTCCTTTGAATACTTCTCAGTGGTAAAAATAATGCTGCCCCTCACAATCCCTCAGACACCGCTGGGAGTTCTGGGAGCTGGAACTGTCACTGCCAACCATGAGAGATTCATGAGTGCACAGCTCATTTTTGGAACTAATTAATTATGTCATGAAAGGGAGATTTATTCTTCCCCCCTCCCTCCAGCCCCCATCTTCCCCAATCCTTGCTAATCTTGCTTTCTGGATAACAGGGGGAAAATGAGGAAGGTGTTTAGCAGTCTCAGTTGTCTCTGTGATTCAAATCACAGAATGAAGCCAGACAGCAAAACAAGTGCAGATCAGGCAAAGACTGCCTGCTCTGCTTGTGTTTTCTCTGCAAGAATCACTTTCAAATATTAGGTGGATTTTTTTTTCCTGTTGCAATTAACTAAGAAAAATGTTTCAAAGCTGTATAATTAAAGGCCAGCATTTTATTTGGTTTTAAAATAGCCTTTATGAAATCTACTCCTGCCACTGGTAATTACAATGTACATCTTAATACACCTCTGCTAGGCCTGAGCTGGAGATAACAGTCCTGTGTGTATTGCATTTGGCTTGTGCATAGAAGGTAAAATCCTTTATCTTATCTCAATCTCCAAACAACCAGCCTCTCTTCCAATTCAGCCCTAATCTTCTTAGTAAATAATACTGATATTTTTCACCATAACAAAAATGGAGCTGCCAGATTCAGACTGATAACACCTCTCATTTACACACCATTCTCTGTCAAAATCTGCCTGATTTTTCTTAATCTCTTTAACTCATCAAAAAATACTTTTTTGCATTCAGCCATGGTAAGTTCCTTGCTAGTAAATTATATTATTATAAATAAATCCGTTGAACACAGCTGCCTCTTTGGGTAAATATTGGAACTCCCCTCAATGCTGGCTTGTTTCATTGAAAGATGACAAATTATTTTTGTCCACTTTAACTTTTCTGTAAAATTTGCTGTTCTAACAAAATTACCTAAAAGGATTGTTTAATTGAGATCATGCCTAAAAGGCTTTTTTCTTTTTTCCACAGGATATCATCTCAGTCCACTTCTCTTGAGAATGCTGTTTTTGCACTGCCATCCTTTCCTTTTCAATGGCTTATCTTTAAAGCAAGGGAAATGATAACCTATCTTTGGGTTTTTTATAGAGTATTAATTATCTCTGTATGATTTCTTAAATTGTGAAAAAACGCTACTGAGAGAATGGCAGGAATAAAAGATGGATATCTGGACTGCTGTTTACAGTGATTAAATTGAAAGAATATACTTAAATAGTTTCAGCAGCAACCTCACTTCTAAGTGACACAGACATTGGGGGCAGCTGTCCTAACATGGCAAAGGATCCAGGTGAGTAAACATTAACCCAGTCATTTTACACCAAACCCACTTTCATCCATTGCTGTACAACAGACTGCAGGATACACTACACCAGCAATTTTGGATTCCCCATATCAGGGAAAACAGTCTGAAAATCTATAGCAGAATAAGGCCCAGAATTTCCAGATGTTACAGTTGGCAGGAATAGGTATTTGTCTTCTGTAGAGGCTGTGGACCTGAAATGCTAATTCCTTCCTCTGCTAGAATTTGGTGGGATCTATTTAAAAGCATAGCAAGAGGGGTTTTGTTCCACTAACTTTATGGAGGATTTTCCAGGGTAATTTTTACACCACTCTATCTAACTTAATAAAAGTTGCAGAAGTGTTTTTCAGAAACAAGACTGCATGTGTTCATTATGAAATAATAAGATCCTATTTCAAGGCTTCAAACATTGCTGACATGCTTCCAATGTGCTAATTGGGCTGTTTTATTAGGAAATCACCTACAACCTCACAATCCAGGTTGGGATTATGGAAAAGATGAATCAGATTGTTTAGATAACCTGTTGTCTTTGTATCACTCTGAGAGAGGTAAGAGCTTGTAATACTAGTGAGTACCCAACACCTTGTGAGGCTGCTGTGGAATCAGTGGTGTAGTTAGCAAGACATGAGGGACATTGGTCTTGGCCAATAGATGACCACTGGCAGGGCTCCAAAACATGTCCCTGACTGTTGTGTACCACTGCTGTTGCTTCTGTTCCTCATTTGATCACAGAGGTGTGCTGGAGCCAGAGCTCCTTCGAAGGAAGCACTATATGAAACTGAGACAAACAAAAGATCCCTGCCTGACAGACTCACATTTACATCTAAATGTTTTGTATATATATACACACATGTAATGGGACAAGTTCCCTGAAAGATGTAAGTAGCTTCCTGCCGTCTGACCAGTTTTTAGCACTGACTCCTGATAATATCCATCACACAGGAGACACAACGGGTCAGAGTGTTACTACAGACTTGAAGAAGAAAGCTTACATCCTGAATGTGAGTTAAGATACATATGGTTTTTCTCTAATGACAGCCTCATTATTTATAGGTATCCCTGACTGAGTCCTTGTTGGTTTAGTCTTCATTTTCTCTTTCATTTTGGTTAGCCCTCTCTGCACCTGGTCCTGTTTTGATTTGTATTGCCTAAGACTGTTTAGCAGGACTGTATTAACACTTAAAATGAAGTCTCAGCAGAGATTTTCATAATGGAGCTAGTCTTCCTCTATACACCTAAAATACCCTTCCTGACTCATTCTTTGTGTGCCCTTTTTTACTGTGGTATCTTGCCGCTTGCTTTCAGCTGTAGTGTGACAGACAGTTAACCTGGGATCCCCCTCTAGCTCAGCCTTTTCTAACTGATTCCTAATTTTTGTTATTAGTTTCCAAATGCATTACCTTCATTTGGGGATAAGTGACTAGCTTCATTATCTTCAAAGTACTGCTTCTCACCCCTTTTCTATTATACCTGTCCTTACTGCCATCCAGCCTTTTTCTGCATGATCTCCTTCTCTCCCGTGTATTGATAGTGCCAACCCATGCAGTATCGCCACATTCGAAATATTTGTGTCATGATCGTAATTGAAATAAGAAGGAGATCAGACCCAAGACTGATCCATAAAGAATTCCACTGCTAACTGGTAACCCTCACGTTACTTTTCCTTTCAACACTATCTTTTGCTGTCGTTCCTTGAGACAGTCTTTACCTATCTTTCAATTCCTCTACTAATCCCTATCTTCTCCAGCTTAACAAATGATTTCCCATGTGGCACCATACCATACGTATTACTGAAGTCTAGATAGATGACATTGACTCCTTTTCCTTTGTCTAGAAAATCAGCTATCTTATCAAAGGAAGCTATTAAGCTGGTCTGCCTAGATCTCTCTTCTTTTATTATATATCCTACTGCACTGTATCCAATAGTGCACTATATCCAATAGTTCTTTCACCTCCATGCCGTTATTTATCTGTTCCTTCCAAACCTGTTCTAAAATGCAGCAAACTTTTAAGGTTAGGTTAATGAACCAATACTGGCTGAAACATTCTTTTTTTTTTTTTTNTTGTACAGTAAAATAAATAATTGTATGCACAGCAGAATCTGTTTATAAGAGCAATCACGTTTCCCTTATTGGGTTTATAAATATATATGTGAGTGTATAAAAAAAAAGTCTTTGCAAATATCCATTGTATTATCTTGAAATTATTGGCCAGGTAGAATGTTACAGTAGAACACAAAATCATCTTCTTGTCTGAATTACTGTCACCATGGAACAAATTGGAAAAAATATTATTTTGTGTCAACCAGTTGCACCCCACTGCACACATGGATGTCTCTTAAAGCCATCAAGATAATATCTGAACATGTAATCATAGCTGGAACAGTAAGGAATCCTCTTTTTCTGCCACAACCACACAGCACATTGAGCCCACAAAGACATGACCAACACTGTCACTCTCAGCCAAAGTTAGAAACTAGATTTCTGCCTTATGGCCTTTGAGATATCTTTTTTTTTTTTTTTTCCCCAAATGTGCAGGCAGGAAATTTTGAAGACAACCCTAGCATACTAAGTGACTTGTATAGCTAAGGCTGTAACTGCAAGCTTTGCAAGTCACTAGAAATGTCAAACCAGAAACAAAGTAGGCTTAAATTTTGTTTAAGAAGTATTTCTAGGTCTATACAGCTGTCCATCACCTGTTCTTTTTCCGTGTCTTCTTCCTATGATATGGATTACGAATGTAATCATTCTTACTGTTTTTACCATACTAAAAAGTTTTAATTGCTTCAACTAATCTGACTATATGTATTTCATTCAGCATATGTTGTATAACTCTTAAGCATACCAGCTCCATATATATATATATATATANAGTATACTTTCTGTTCTCTGTTCATCTGGCACTATCTTTTTATGTATCTAGGGTTTGTTCCCACTTTTGGCTTGAAAGACAAACTTCTCAAGTTTTTGACTTCAAGAAACTCAAGGTCTAATTCTAATTCAAGTCTCTCAGTTGTTCATCATTCCACATGATCTAAAAACCCAATTGCATTAGCTCTCTCTTATTAGTAGAGAACATTTGTTCTCTCGTAATAAGTAAAATACTAGTTGCAACATTTTCCAAAGTCCTGTCATTTAATTCAAACTGCTCAGCTCATTACCCATTTTTGTCTTTCATAACCAGATTTTCATTTGGCCCATAACAGTTTTGATGATGGGTGTTAGTGGTTTGCACTGAGATGAAGAGGTGTTTTTTTGCTTCGTCCTTCATAACTGACATCAAATGGATCCAGATAACTTCAGAAGAGAGATACCGGAGTAGTGGGGGATCTGACTGTGAAGGAAAGGGAGCCTAGGATTGATAAGGGGTGTTTTGCTAAGAAAACTAAATAAAAATTGAAGCTGGGGAGAACATTTTCAAGTTGATGCTTACTCCATGCAATTATTTAAGACTATCCAAAGCAGGGCAGGAATATAATTTGCTGAACATCTGTTCATGTGGACATTCATTTTTACAGCAAGCAAAAAGAAAGATACAATGAAATAGATGACAAAAAATCAGAACTAACCTTGAGGTCTCAAATCACCTTGTTGCTTATTCTGACTTGAAAATTCCACATAAACTATCCCAATTCAAATATATGTTTGACTATGTGCTCTTATCTCACTCAGCATTCACAGTTTCTTTCCTTTTGAATGTCTGCAGAAGTCTGGCAAAAGGGCAGAGCAGACAACACTCCTTGGATAAAGTTACACTTAAAAATGGTTCTTCTTATTTCAATATTTTTTTCAGCTACTCAATTTGCCTGATTTTATTGATCTCCTACTCCACAGTAAGCTGTTAGTAAAAACTATGAATCGAGCTTCCTCTCAACCATGAGTACACATTCCCTGTATTCTGTCAGGGAGATATACTCCAAAGGCAAAATTATTGCAGTACTCTATACTTTTTTCAAGCTTCTCAGGACTTCCAAAATTAATGGTCCTGTATCTGATAATGCCTGTTTCATTTGTGTATGTGGAACTATTCTACCATCTATGCCTGGTGAGCTGATTTATAGAATGCTTTTAGCAATTTTTGTTTAGTCCTTAATGTGAAAAAATAAAAGCACATTCTCAGTACTGACAGAAATGTGGGTGTTCAAAAGTTCATTTCTTGGCCAATATTTAGGGACCAAATGCTGTTCCCGATTACACTGTCCCCGTATTTTTAGAGATTCTTCAAGATGTCAAAGAAGACAAGTGAGCATGCAGCTTCTGCATCCACTTTCCAAACTTTGAAGTGTCTGCTGCATCCCCACTGAGCAGAAAACATTCAAGTTCAAGTGGGATATAGGATTGTTATTTAAATCTTACAGTCAAATTAGACCCTAGAGACATGATTGCACAGCCTTATTGTCTCAATCCCCATGAAGTTAAGTGTTCTCATATCAAATATGATGTGTTTCAGCTTACCACCTACTGTACAAGTATTCATCTCTTTGTTAAAAGATACCAGGCAAAGTGGTGCTTTGTTTATTTTTACAGGTGTCACTTATTTTTAGTGGTAATGTGAGTGTGACACTCCTGCCTTTTCCTGCAAGTCACGGGAACGTGAAGTTCTACCTGATGTTCTTAACCACGTTAACAATGAGAGATCCTCCAGGCTTTTCATAAAGATCAGGATAGCATTTCTCGTTGGATCTTGCTTTTGAAGAAGGCTATTTTTGCTGTGAAGTGCTGCTCTTTTCTCTCTGGAGAAGTGGGTGTTCTGAGTGCGAGTTTTGGTGATGGCCCAAAGGCACAAATGTTGATGAGAAAGCACAGCCACATCACTGTGAGCTTGGCAGGCAGGGAGCACCAGCCCTGACTTGGAAGGCTGCTGCCATCCAGAATGGTCTGGGACAGAGAGACATCAATGAGCCAAGAGGGATGCCAAAAATTGGTGAGAAGGATTTGTAAGGAACCACCTGCTTGAGAAGTTATGGTTCTGCTGAAACCAAATTACATGACAAACATTCAACTTGATTTTACCTAAATTTTCTTTTGAAAGAAAGAAAGAAAGAAAGAAAGGAAAAAATGTCAAAATAATAAATTTTGACATTGTTGGGTGTTCATTTTTCACTTGAAATTATTTTTTGCTTTTGTATTATATTTTCTCTAATACAATGGATTATTTATTATCTCATAAATGCAAACATTAACTTCAAAATGAGATAGTATGAATGATCTTAAGTGTTTTTTCAAATAGTTCCTTGTGAGAAATTTTGAAATATCTGTATTTTAGACCTGGCACAGAATGAAACTCTTGTCACCAAAGCTCCTTCTGCATAGCCTCAGGGTAAGTTTGCAGCTTATTTGGGAAGTAAGGATTGAATTTGGACATGTCTCTCTGGCTATCTCAGAAACACTTTTATTTCTGAACATGGTTTGTTACATATTCTGTGATTTCTAAGAAGTCTTGATCTGTGGTACATTAAAGTAACCAGAAACCTTTCCCTGGCTGGAGCTTGGACCATAGATGCAAAATTTTTGAACACTTCAGTAGCATCACTATCAGTACTTGTTTGTTTCTTTAGTTGAGTGATAGGTGGTACACGAAGAACCCTAGAAGACATTTGTAGGTAGACATTACTGGAAAATGAGTTCAGATGAAAACCCTTCTGATCTTAACATTAATGACAAATAAAATTGTTACTTCCTAGTCTCCCTGAGCCATTAAAACTGTATGCAGTTGTGACTGAAGTCACAACTCCTTCTCCATAATTTTTTTTTTTTTTTTTCAGTGATTTAGGGAAGATGCATTTTGCATTAGGACTTTCTTTCACACCTGTATAAATTATGCTGTTGGGTAGCCAATGTTTTTAAAACAGCATAGTTGTCAATTGCTTGTGTAATGGCACATTTTGTAATGCTATCAGATGACATATAACTTGTTAAATTACACTGAAAAAATATTGGAGAGAATTGCACTATAATTAAATGACAATAATAATGAGACCAATATTAGCTGCTGCCATCAATTATGTAAGAATTATATATTTTTCAAAAAAGCGCTGATTAGTGGTTGAAAACATATTTCATTCAAAACTCTGCTGATGCTTTTAATATTTATAAAGATGTTAACCTTTGAATTCACATTCAGATATTTATACTGAGCCCAGAGGAGAACATCTACATGCATGAAGTTTGCTAAAGCTCTGTGAGGTTCCTTTAAAGACATTTTATTAACTACTTAAATATTGTTCATTTTTGATCACTCTTTTTGTTTGTTTTGTATCTGGGTGATTAACCAGTTGTTTAAAAAATTCAGGCCTGAAAATCTAATAAAATCACATTTCCATGTAAGTTTTTTATTGACTATTTTATGCTGTTCAGTGCTATTTTCTCTTGGTGAGGGTACATCTCTTCAACATGGTCCTAATAATGCAGTTTTCAAATGGCAGCAATAGCACTAACACTTACATATTTTCACCTCTGAAATATCAGCACCTACTTACTTTAGCACTTCAGCAAATATCTTCTGTTGTGTTTTCAGCAGTTTGGTTCTGCTTCTGCCTGCACTAGATCAGCCTCCCCAGCACAGGATCAGAATTGGATCTGTGTATGTGTTGCACGTGTGGTCAGGAAGCCGTCCTTTGCAAGTCACTTGGAGTCCTTTGGAGCAGCCAAGGAGAATGTGCACAGAGGAGGTCAGCTGGTGGGTTTTTATTTTCAACAGCATCATTCCACAGAGGCTCTTCAGGAATTAAGCTGACGTGAAAGAAGTGGTAGGAAAAGAGTTTTACCCTCTTTTGATAAAAGGTTATGAAACATAGTCTGTGAATGACTGTTAAATTTTTTAAACAGAGCAATGATGCCAATGAAGTCTCACAGAAACTTATTTGTAAGGTATTGCATGTTTGTAAATTATTTAGAAAAGCAGTGGATGCCAAGGTATCAGAGCACATTGTCAGTCTGAGTTTCTCAGGAATGTAAAAACAAACTGCATGTGGGACACGAGCTTTAGGACGAGCTCATACCACCAAGTGTCTGAGCAATAAAATGCTAAAGAGAGGAAGGGAAGGGAAGGTTTCGGGAAGGGAAGGGAAGGGAAGGGAAGGGAATGCTGAAGGAACTAGGAATACTTCTGGATTTCTCAGTCTAGGAGAGGTAACTAAGTGGGATGTGATGGAAATGTTTAAAATCACAAATGGAGTGGAGAATTTTCAAGGATTCTAAGAGTGCAACAATTAAGGGGAACACATGAAATAAACAAATGGGAATTCAAGAAGGAGAAAGGATACTCTTTCTCCTCTCAGTCCATAAACTGCTCTTACTCATTTGTACTGCATATTGTGGGTGTTCACATTGATTCAAAACAGTCCATGAAAGCTGTTAAAACACAGAGGTGTCACCCATAGCTCGGAAGTCACTGTGTTGCCAGTTGTTCTAAGGTGAGAAAGCACATCTGGAAAGCAATGCCCTCAGCTTGTGCTGTGTGAGTTGCTGTACTAATCAACTTCAACTGATACCAAACAACAGCTGGTGCCAAAACAACTTCAGGAAAAGTGGCACGGGAACATGGGCCTATTCAAACTCCAGTAAACCTTTAGCTGAGTTTTGTACACATTCTTGATAATGTTCTTTTTCTGTAGCAGGTGGTAGAGAGTAGGTAATTTCTGAACCAGGCCTCTGAAAATTAGCACAAATAGTGTCGTATCTTAAATATTCTCTTGTTTGAAGAAGATGAATTTATAGCCACAACCAAAAATGGTTGTAGCAGCTGCAGATCTTCTCTTCTGTCCTTATTTAGCAGTGTCCCCATTGCACAACTTTCCAAGGCTGGATCTTATGTCAGAAAAGGCAACAAGACAGAAGGGTTCAAGTTCTGTGAAATGTAAGTCTTAAAATTACAAAGTTAGAATAAAAAGAGGAGAACTTAATTCTAAAGCTTAAAAAAAAAATGTTCAATAGGTTACTGGAAAAATAGGATAAAATAGTGCAAGCATATTTCTTCCATGGTGGTGCTGTGCTTGAGCTTGTAGTATGATGGTAGCATGAGGGGAAAGAGTTAACTGATAGACTTGCAGAATGCATTTTCAGAGGAATAAATGATAAGGTAAAGGTTAGGTGCTCATTTTTTAGAGCTGTGAAAGTGGCAATAAAATGGCAGATGAAACTCACTGTTGATCAGTGATACACATGAGAAGAAACAGTCCTAACTTTATATATGCAATAGGGCAACTAGCACTGGCCAGGCAGCTATTAAAAGAGGGAAAATGCTCTTTTGAATGGTAATGCTTTTCTCAGATAAGATATGTCCTTAGGTAACATTGTAAATGGAAATAAATTAAAACCTGGCTACTCAAATGTTTTGCATTAGTAAGGAGAGGAAAAACAAATAATTGCATGTCAGGATGTTCACTCACCAGGTTACACAAGAAGCATGAGCCTATTTTGGAACCTGCCTGCTCTCTGCTTATTATCTCCATCAGACATTACAAATATGCAAAATACTCCGGTCAGTGTTGTTTTTGAAGGATGGTTAAAGCAGATGGGTGAATTGGTTTAGGTGAAAATAGAAACTGGCTTCTAATCTGGTCCTTTATTTTTTAAAGTGCTCTCTCTCTGAACCTATTTTTCTGAAGTTTAGTAAAACCTGAGATTCACATGCTTCTGCATTTCCTGTTTTTGACCAATAGAGGAAACAGAAACGCTGAAATACTGTAAGATGTTATTTTTAAAATATTTACACTCAGCCAACCAGGAAGTTCTGGAAATCTTGCAAGAAGTCTAATCCTCTAGGCTATGTAATCCAAAAATGGTCGCACAAGTTTGTCCAGTATTTCTGGTATTTATATTCTTATCTGACGAGGATCAAACATATAGAGAGAGCTCTCTGTTAGTGTGGAAAAAATTTGGCATGTGTTGCCTCTGAAGAGCTTATTTCCCTGGTGGGAAATATGCAGTAACCCAAGCTGAAGCTGAGTGCCAAAATCCAAGGGGCCATGGGGGAGGTGGGGGCTGAGCTGCCACACAGGGCAGGAAGGCTCGGTGGGGAAACGGCAGCTGCAGCTAAGGACACCCTCAGCTAAGGACACCCTCTGCTTTCTGCAGGGTGGCAGGGAGAGAGAGCACGGGAGGGATGGATGGGTGGGTGGATGGATGGATCACGGATCATGGAGGGATATGTGGAGCCTCAGTAAGGGGACTGAGAAACAGGCAGGCAGGAACTAGATAAACCAACAGCAGCAGTCCAGAGGCTGGGATGGTGTGGGGAGCAGAGTGCCAATGCAATATGTGTGGGACAGCAAGCCCATACATGCTGTGTAGCAGAAGGCAGAAGACACGGGGGGCTGAGGAAAGTGAGGCAGGGAGAAAAGAGGATTAGACCAAGAGCTTTTAACACCAATGACAATGTTGCAATATATTCAAGGAGTGTCACTCTACAAAGGTGTGCCATGAGGTGGGCGATAGTCAGGCAGTGTGCCTGCAGTGAGTGAATGTCAAAAGTAAATGTGATTTGCTTTGAAGTATGATAGAGACAAACAATACAGCGTAGAGATACCCATCTTACAGAAAGACAGCAATGGATAAAAAAAAAAAAAACAAAACCAAGACCAAAATTTTTGCTGCAATATTCAACTTTCTCCTGTATTTCTGACTTCTTAAGAATCTTCTGCTCTTTTTCCAGCTGGAACTGTCTATTAAGAGTTGTCCAAACGGGAGCAAACAGTGCATCAGGGAGTGGTAGAGTACCAGAGTAGTCAGTATGTGAAAGCTGATATTAATTTAGGGATGGCACTTAACTGCCTGTGTATTTTGTGATTTACACTTTAGTTTAAACTTCTTCTTATCTTGCTTTCTGATGTTATGAATGTTAGTCTAAAGCAAGACAAGGAACTGTTCAGATATGTTTAATGTATTGGAGATGGATTTGGTTCATGTGACTGATGAAGCAAGAGTTTTCCATATTGTGAAATATCATATGTTTTAAACAACTTTTTGTGGGACTCTCTATGGAAATCTCTTCTGGAATAGCATGAAGGCTGATTTTTTTCTATGACATTAGTAAAACTTGAGAAATGAAAACACAATAAACCCCAGAACATTTCGTCTCATTTACCAGAAGAAATTTTTAAGCTGTTTCATCATGTTCTAGGAAGAAAAATGTACCTTGCATCAGCTTCAATTATTGTATATTTTACAAAATATCTGCTGTAGGATGAATGAGTATAAGCACATTGTATTGTCCCTCAGTCAGGTATGTAGTGAGTGTGAAAGGGAAAAAGGAGGAATTGTTTCTGTTAGTTGTGTCTAAATAACAATAAGAGAACATGAAAGCATGAAAGTCCTGTGGGCTCTCTAAAACTTGGGTAGTAAGAGAGCTAGCAGCAGGAAACTACCAAAAAGTCCCCTGCCCCTGCCATTGCTCTGGGGAGCACATCCTTGGCTCCCTACACAGGCATGCCTAAGAGGCAGACACCTTCCCTGCTTGAATCACAGGCTATCTGAGATCTCTTTAGAACCACTGCATCCACACTGCATTTCATTTCCTGGAGGTCTTCGCAGATATCTTGAGTCTGTCAGATTATCACAGAGCTCATCATTACTAGTGCCTCAACAGATGATATCTTCCCCTATACACAGGTATCAGTCCTTGATAGTCTGTGTGTGTATTTCACCATCAGCACAGCAACACACTCCTATGGATGGCATTGTAAAAGCAAGTCAGTTCTCAGCTGGGGTGTGACAGATTTTTGAATCCTGAAATATTATCTAGCAGTGATAAACTGTTAGACCTAGACATTGTCCCTCCCACTACACACTTCATTGCTCATACTGACTCCTTCCAAGTGACTTAGATTGGTGGGGCCACCACCGAACAGGTTCCATGTTGAAACTGCAGGCTCAACACATTGAACAACAGTTGCCTTCAGAGATGCCCCTGTTAAACAGTAAGGCCATGCTCAATCAATATCTCTAAACAGCATTAAATATGAATTAAACACCATGCAGTTGCTTTGAACAGTAAAGTGAACTAGAGTTTCTCTCCAGTGTTTGTTAAATTTTATGTCAGTGGAAAAGCTTTTCTATAAGCTTTTTAATGAACTGTGCTCTCTGCATGGAAAAAACTTTGACCAAATCTGTATTTATGCTATTAATAAATACTACATACAAATGAGAGTAGTAATTCCTGTAATAATTAGGCTACAATATTAGGCTTTAATAAAAACAACCATGAACATTTTTAGTCTGTTCATGTTGGGCTTTTTAAATAAATATTTTAAGCTGGGAAGTAGTTATTTAAGGCAAAATACCATGGAAGAACTTTGGGAAGGGGTGAGAAATGTAGGAAGATATTAAGCGTGAAAAATTATGACTCATACTTGTGGTTTCATTACCTAATAATATGGTACTATAAAGTTGTTTCAAATTTACAAAATGCCCTCTGAAGTTACAAGTTGGCAGAGTCCCTGTCACAAGACAGAGATACTTTGATCAGGTGGAGAGAGAGATGTGAAAAGGCAAAACTGAACTATTACCAGTAACTTTGAAAGCAATTAGCCATCTATCAGTATGTAAATAGACTATTCCTGTGGATCAAATAACCATGCCACAGGTCGTTGTTTGCTTTTGTGATCAAAGTAGAAGTGGGTAATGACTCT
This sequence comes from Rhipidura dahli, assembly GCA_013399225.1. Lineage (NCBI taxonomy): Eukaryota > Metazoa > Chordata > Aves > Passeriformes > Rhipiduridae > Rhipidura > Rhipidura dahli. The sequence continues at coordinate 217,633 of VXAC01001974.1, forward strand.
CAACAGCATTTCAGGCACCCACTGCCTGCTCAGAGGCAACATTAAAAAGAGAGGAGGCAATGAAAGTGAGCAGTCAATAGGGTACAGTATGGGCAATGCAAAAAATTGGGTTGGAGAATTAAGAAGGCATTGGTTAGGCTCTAAAAGTGAAGACTGGAACAACTAGAATTTGATATGGGGGAGGAGGACTTTGGTGAAAAGATTTAAGACAAAGACTCCAAAGTGTGAGAAGGATTTGCCATGTGAAGATTGGCTTGTGATGCAGAAGCAGTGATTTGAATGTCAGAAGAACCAAAGAGGAGGAGAGTGGATGCAGTGGGTGTCAAAGCAAGTGATGGTTCAGAGTATTTTTGATCACAGAATCGCAGAATGATTAAGGCTGAAAGGAACCATTAGTGGGCTCATCCAGTCTAGCCTCACTGTTCAAGCAGGGTCATCCTAGACCACGTTGCACGGGATTGTGTCCAGACAGCTCTTGAATATCTCCAGTGACAGAGACTCCACAGCCTCTCTGGACAATCTGTTCCAGTGCCCAGTAACCCCCACAGCAAAGAAATTTCTCCTCATGTTCAGGTGGAACCTGTGCATCGGTTTCTGCCCATAGCCTCCTGTCCTACTGCTCAACACCACTGAGCAGAGCCTGGCTCCCCTTGACACCTCTGCTTCAGATACTGACAGACTTTGGTGAGGTCCCCTCTGAGCCATCTCTACTTGAGACTGAACAGGCCCAGCTCCCTCAGATGTGAGATTTTGTCAAAACCAGAGCAATTTTAGATATGATCTGGAGAGAGATGTGGCAGGAGTGTAATGCAGGCTGGGTGTGTGGTTGGAGAGGAAGTCAAAGATTATCCTCAGTTATAAGTCTCAATGTCAGAGAAAAGAGTGGCACAGTTTAAAAAAGTGTTTAAGGAAATATGGGGGGCTTGTTTTTTTGTTGGAGACAGGCTAAGGCACAGGGTTGTGTGGATGAAGATAAGGTAGGATGGTACCTTGCAGAGATAAATTTCTGAGCCATTGCCACTGAAATTTGTTACACATTTGGCTGAAGGAAAAAGATTGTGCTAAAGAGGGACATAATGAAAGAACTGTAAAAACAAGGAGAAATAAGACTTTGTGCTGGGGAGGATATCTGAAGCTCTCCAAGGATACATGAAGGTCATGATGAGAAAAGCTCAGCAAAGAGCTTGTTGAGAACAGTTCTGTGATATTAAGGAAGTCATAAACATCTCAGTATGGGATCAGAGGGGATGAGTTAAAGCAGAAGTTCATGCAGTACTTTAATACCCTGAGACAAAATTTTGTCATGCAGTAAGAACACAGAGTTGGAAACTGTCTTTAAGAGGTGGGTCTATGAATAGGAAGTATGCAATGGAAAGTCAACAGAAAACTGGGGAAATTAGGGAGACAGCAAGTATGGCTGAGAATGGGTGGTGAACAACATAAGCAGAAGAAATCCAAAGGTAGAAAAGAAGGAAGAAAATAGGAAACTGCAGTACCAAAATTGCATTCTTCATTGCAAATCAGCAAAGGCTGGAACCATCAGTTTCACTCTGTAATAGATTAAAAAACTTTCATCTGTGAAAGACCCTGGAATGGGGAAAGCCTAACATCCAAATCAACAGAACTTTCCTGACTGAAAAGATAGCAACAGTGTTTACATAAGTGGATTATTTCACTGTTGCCTTCACTGCTGTCTTGAGTGAGGATTCCTGACATTTTGTTCTGAAATCAATTTGTTTCAATAAGAAGATTCATGAAACAGGGTTTTTTTCATAAAGGAAAGAAAAAAAACCACAGCCAGTGTAAGAAGGAACCTTCTCATTGAAAATGGACATACATATTGAAAGCTGGGATGCTTCTATCACCTCACATCTTCTGAAAATACATTGAAGACAATGTATACAAGGCACAAAATCAGGAATCCACAGATTTTTAATCATTGGTTCAGATATTCAGAAAGGACACGCCGTTTCACTGGCTGTCAGATGCAACTGAGAAGCACCACATTTTTTAATGCCATGGCCTGCCACCCAAGGAGTTAAGAGAGAAGCATATCCAACTGAAATTACAGGAAGGACTACAGGCAAAATGTAATGAGATGATCAGTGAATGCAAATGAACCCTCTCACTTAAGAGTGTGATAGAATGACTTCTCTGAATAGTACAAAAATTTCACATAGGCTTTTAGGCCAATAGATAAGACCATATTGTTAATTTTAAAAGACAAATTACTTGAATAATTATCCTCCTCTTTAAATATTTTCTTAATTACTCTGAGCCATATCTTCAGTTTTAAAGCAGAAAGTTGTGTGAGACTGACAAGCTGGAACATGTTAAAACTTTACAGGTATCCAAATCAGAGCTGCTGATAACTGGGCTTAATCTGTAGGACTGGTATGTAGGAAAACTCCCATTTACTTCCCAGATAGAAAAAATAAAGCCTGAAGATTCAGACCCTTCATATTAATTATTCACAGCTTACAGTTTTGTACTGAAGAATCAACTGGCTGAGGGTGTGCATGTTAGTGTAAATATACATAGCCAGGCAGACAGATAGAATTAAAATGCCCTTTTTTTACCGGCCTAAGCAGAGACTTTTCTGTCACTGATCACCAGCAGGTTTGCTTTTGATCACACAGCCCCAGTGCCACTGGTTAGCCATCGCTGACAGTGGGCTGAAGAGCACCAACGTGGCAGGGACGGGGGCCGGGTGGCACTGAGCAGAACAGCTTTGCCACGCAGTGATACACTTGAGCTCTGACAGGAGACTCACCTGCTGTCCATCATCCTGTCTTTGCCAATCAAATGCACATCCTTCCAGAGGCGCCTGCAGTCGGCACTGGCACCCCAAACACAGCAAAAGATTAATGCAATGACATTTCAAAGATGACACATTGTCAAAGGCCCAGCAAAAATAGCAGAACCAGACTGTGTTTAGGAAAAACTGGTGTGTTTTACAGGACACACACATGATGATGACATTCCCAGAGGGGATAGGTTGGGTGTAAACACCCTTGAAAGACCTTGTTCAAGGAAATCAGGAGTTGGGAATGGATAACAGCAAAATGAGGTCTGGCCAGGACCCTGAGGTTCTTTCTTTTCCCATCTGTGGAAAAACAGACGTCCTTTTGCCAGAGCTCTGGCTAACCTTTGCCAGAGAAAAGTGCAGGAGCTAGAATGACAAAGCTTTTGGAATCTACAAAGCAAGCCCTCCATTTAATTACAGGGATTTGCAGGGCAGCTTATAACTATAAAATGTATAATAACTTATTTTTCTTCTTAGGTAAAGATGCGTGGCACTCCCACCCATTTTCAAAAGGGATAATTGACAATTAAAATAATTCTGGTAAGGCAAAAGCTGCATATTTAGGAAGTCATATTCCAGTATGTATCCCTGCCCAAATAGATGCTATGTGCATATTTTAGCATTCCATTTCAATTGCTCCCTCCCTATCCCCATGAATTTTCTGTTTGTTTCCATTTTTCCTCTGGCTTGCTTGTTTTTTCATCTGTCTCATGTATAAGGCCCCCTCTCCTGGCATCATCTTCTAATCTCACCTCAGTGAAGTGCAATGCAAATATTCATATTTGACTCATTACTGTGAAGAGCAAGTGTGTTGGAAAGGTCAAATTATTTTCTTTGTCCCTGACCATCAACAAAAGTCCAGTTGGAGCACGGAATTTTTCTATCATGACATTTCCCATTGACTACAACTAAGCTCTGTTGACCTATTGCAGTTACACATAAAGTCTGTATGTGTTGTTTATTTATTTGTTTGTTATTTCTGTCTGTTTGTTTGTTTGTTTATTGGAAATGGAATGCTGTCTGAAGACATAGTGAAGTGCATAAGCAATCACTGGGGCTAATGGTAGAAGAGGAAGATATTTCAGGAAAATTGGGGTGGCGAAATAGAAGTCAAAATGTTCAGTGATAAAGGCAAACAAATTTAAAAAAAAGAGCAAGGTTAGAAGGCAACTGTCTCTTCCCTCAAGACAGCGACAAGGACTTGATGGCTGCTGCTATCTGGGCCTGAGCTTCTTTTCCTTGGCATATGTAGCAAAACTTTCAGTGACCTCAATAAGAGTAAGACTAGAGTCAATGTAAGCTCTTAATGTTGTCTCCTGCAAAGCTCAGTGCCACAGAGTGGCCTTGCATTATGCACTGATCATCAGCTACTTTATCCTATAAATGTACTTTTAAAAATGCAGATATTAAGAGGTATCATTTCCATTCTAATGAGTGATCTTGCTTTAAGAATTAGAGAAAAGCCCAAGCCAGATGTTCAGATACAAAAATTGCCCTGGAAATATAGGATAATAGCTTGTTCGGACACCTTACAACATGCTCTGTGGTCAAAGGAGACAAATAGTCAATCCCTGGGAGAGAATCCATTCCTCTGGTCTTGGATAATTCTCATTCTAGGAGGTGTTTTGCCCTTTGGGGTTGCCTGTCTCTCTAGACTTTGGAGGCAGTCTGGGCAATACACAGTCCAGACACCAACTGTGTAGGCACTAACATTTGGGTGAATTAAATCTTAACCTGAAGTTACACTGAACATTCATCTCCCATATTCATCACCTTCCACATCTTAATCACTGTCCTGTGATATGACTTTTGCTTGCTTCTGTCACAGAAACATCTACAGGAGAAACTTCTGTCTCTTCCAACAGCCTTTTTTTCTCTCCCTCTTTGGGACAATTTCAGAAAGAGAGATCACCATCATTTACCAGCCAAGGATCTGATGATTTAATCACTGAATTAGACATGAAAACTGGGAGTCAGACAGCACATCTATAGCTGGGTGATGTGTGTTCATACCAGTGGGTTAGTTTAGACTGGTGCCTGATTTTGAGACATGTGTGGAAAGTGTACCTCAACAACTGCAGGTGGTATAAGCATGCTGAGAGTCCTACTGGTAAGAGAAGTGAGGAAACTCTTATTTCTCAGTCTTGCTCCAGGGCTGGGACTGCAAGGCATTGACAGTGGCCTTGTGCTTACCCATTTCTCTGGTGAAAATACTGATGTTGTAAGTTGCATTTGAGTATCACTTTTAAGGATAATATTAACACAAAAGTAAGCAGTGTCTAAAAAAGTAGATGTCTATCCTCAGAAAAATCATGTTTCATCTAAAATCAACCCAGCTGTCAGACCCAAGCAGGAGAGATCTAGTGGTATTCTTGGACCTATTTAGATTGAAGAATATGGAAATGCTGCTCTAGTCTAAAGAATACATTGATTGCTCTCTTCTCATGCTTGGTTATGGACTGAGAGATCTACACAATTAAATTATTGTTCCACAGAAGAAGACTTTCAGAAGATGGTTCATGACCTCTATAGTCAATTAAAGTTTTACATAGTTTCAGGTTGAAGGCTGTACACTAGCACTAAATGTTTTTTCTCTGAATTACCAAACCTTTCTATAACTCCGCTTAAGATAATTCAGGTGTTAAACCTTTTCCTCTTTTGTTTGTCTTTGTCTACTCTGAAATAGTCATGAAAGTTTGGTAAAGGGCAGGTTGCCTATCCTTGTGAACAAAAAGATTTCTGACTTACCATTTGTTTCTTGAAGAGAAATTGTTCTGGCTGCTGGACAGTTCTTCAAGGCAAGCAGAGGACATTGCTGAGCTTCGTGGGCTTAGCTTGGTGAACCCACAGGTCACAGATGCTCTTGTTTCAGCATTTCACTGTCATGAGAAAAGTGACAGACTTAAAGGTCTAAGTCATTTTCTCTGTTCAAAGTGTTTCCACTGGTTCTTCTTGTTTGTGTTTTATTAAACAGTGCATTTAAATTTGGAAGCAAGAACTCATAATCTCAAATGTCACAAACTGGTTTTGGAAAAAGCAAAAAAGCCCTTGTAGGACTATTCAGCCAAACACTGAATTTTGGTGGAAGGTGAAATCAACCAAATAAATAAGGCAAAGTGCAAAAAGAAGTTTATTGCTGTTCTTCTCATTAACAGAAACAAACCCCAAAAGTAAGAATGCAATTATAGCTTTATGTTCCTTTTAACAGGGTTCTTGCAACCAGTTACAGTCTTCTGCATCTGTTCTCAGATGTGCTTACCCAGTCTACATGTCTTCCAAACCTGCATTGCAAGCACCAGGATCATCTCTAAATGAAGGAGAAATGATTGTGTGTGCCATGTAGAGTCAGTTTCCCCTGGGCTACTTATTCAGTACAGATACACAGACCATTATTAACCAGAAAAACTGTTACTGAAGGAATGTGTAGCTAATGTGTCAGGATTTGGGACTGTAAGCTTCTCTTGAAGGGTTGTTAAGCAGTTGTATGCTTCCTGAGAAGACTCTTTGGACCTTACCGGGCCCTGAAATTCCTGGAAGAATTCCTTGGCAATGGCTGAAAAACTGGGTACTTGTGCATGTTCAGTCTTCCAGGTGGTGGTCTATAGACAGACCCTTTACTGGGCCTTGTTTATGCAGTGTTTTGGTCTGCAGCATATCAGGAATCTTTTTGACTTAGCAATGAATTGGCTGCAAGGAAGCAAGGAAGTGAATGCAACTGCCTTTATTAATACAAATTGTGCAGTTGGACAAATGTAACGGCATGAAAATAGCATGCTGCTAACTTGCTTTTGAACAGAAACTTGAAAGAGTCTGTATACAGTGTGACTATTGCATAGTACAAAATTTTCCTTTGAAGAGATGAAAAAATATTGTTATGCTTAGTATTTTCATCTGTCTATTAACCATTCCAAATATAGTCCTTGTTAAATGTATGGGATGGCAAGCTTTTTACACAAGGAGCTTCTTTAAAGATTGCACAGGCACATAAAAGGTTGCCTTATTCTACAGACTAGAAGTCAGCTAACTGAGAACATGCTTTAGCATTAGTATTAATTAATATTATTTTTCCACAGCCTGCATAACAATTATTTTCTCTGCATATAGAAAGATATATGCATAATAAAGACACTAACTTAGAGGGATGTAGCATGCAAAGTGCACTACAAGGTCAAATCCAACCCAAACTTCCTTTTTCCTTTTCATTAATATTTTTAGAAGGAGTTTTCAAACTTGTAGGTGGTGACTCAATGGGATTTGATATGAAGATGTGACACCTCATCTTAAATTCCTTAACCACATTTCTTAAGTTGACAGGAATGTCAGGAAGGGTGCCTGATAAGGCTTGCTGTCCTCTCCGAGCTGACTAATCATACATGAAGTCTTGGCAAGAGATAACCAGGTTACAGTAGAGCCAAAATGACATCACATCAACTCAATTTCATATCCTGTAGACACCAGTGCCTATCACCACTCCAGGTTGCTAACATCCTTGACACACAAATGGTATTTTCAGTCTCCAATGTCCCCCTTTTACCCTGTGTCTGTCACTCTGGGGTAAATCAGGAACAAATTTGTCACTAAATGTAAAGAACCATTAACTCATGGGCACTTTGTCATCTGAAGCATAATTTTCTGTGCACGGCTTGCCAATCCCTGAACTCTAGCTATTTGCATAACAGTTTGCTGTACGAATTTATGACGGAGGATAGTGCTGAACTTGTTAAAATTCCATGTGAATCTCAGCGCAGAAAATGGACTGGTGCTTTAAATCTTGGAGAGTTGTTCACATCAATAATGAATTTCAAATAATTTATTCACTTCAAGTGTAAGTGGTTGGCATACAGTCCTTACAGCTGGTTTGTTGAGATAATTGATTTCCATATAGTTTAAAGATGGGGAAAAGAAACATATGACAACTACAGCAGGTTTCGAGGCAATTGTGAATGCCATATCAGTTTAATTATAGCTCCATCTTTAGCTGACATGGGTTCTGTCCTATTGGAATGAAAATATCCCAGCAACTTGAAATGTAACAGTGATGAATTTTTTATATTCTTCTACCTACCTTGTATGCTCGCTTAGGGCACTGTTACAAGTACACTTCTAGCTTTTTTCAGTGGATAGTTAACATGACATGCAAGACTGGTCTGCATGACACAGATAACTCAAGGGAATAGCAACAAAGTAAATGAGATGCATTAGTGTCTGGATGTGAACTGGGGGATGTAAGTTCTCAGAACTTCTTGTTTAATTTATAGAATTGATTTTTTCCCCCTCGTGCATAACATCTCAAAATGGTAATCGTATTCAGGAAATGAGCTGTTCCCACTTCAGGTACTAATATCAATATGTAAAAGATAATCATTAACCAGATGTACAACTCAGCGGTGCTTATTATATGTAAGCAAGCTAGCTGAGGTGATAAAAGAAGCTCTTACCTAAAATGTAGTTATATTGACCATGGAGACACTGGGAAAACTGTGAGGTTTTTTGTTTTGGTGGGATTTTTTTATTGACCACTCTATGCATGAAACAAGGTCTTAGAGAAACAAAGAGTGCAATAAAAATTTGCTCTGCAGCTAACAATGCATGTATGAAACACCCTGTTTGCTGAGGCCCAATCTGGCTGCCCCTGCATGGGGCCATTTGAAAGGGGATGGGCTGCACCTCCATATTCTCACACATAGGATAGGCAGAGGAGCAGAGAACCAGAACTGCTAGAAACCCCAAACTTCACTCAGTTTTTGCCTTTCCACCCAAAATTGATCCATATTAATTGTAAACAGAACAGCTTTATTTCCTTCCTTCTGTATTCATTCCTAAGTTTCACAGTATAGTAAAAAAAGTAACAGGCAGGATGTCCAGTAAACTCTCCAGCAGTCAGGAATTCCCTTACTATGTTGTTTCTGCTTCATCTGATGTAACTTCCCCGATTGTAGTCAGAGTGCTATACTCAAGTTAGAGTGTTTAGTTGAAGCAATTCTTGTGGACTGAGGCCATAGTTTTGTTTCAGCCTAATAGAAAAATTCTGAGCCTCAAATACTTTTCTGGCATCAGAGTATCCTGGACCCTCATGTGAAATAAAATATAAGCTGTAGAGGTGAAATAAGGGCTTCAATTATGTAGCTGAACACACATAGCACAACATTCCCTGCCATTAACTTCTTTTTTTACAGGTGTATACAAACATTTCTTTTGACATTGCTCAAGAGCAGAATGTTCCCCTCCCAGCTTCCAAGATTTCTCTAGGAGTAACTGTTGAGGACCTGCAATTTGAGACAAAATACTTGGTAAAAAAAAAGCAACCTAAGTCTTCTGGTATTTACTTCCAGCTCCAATTCCAGAATACAAGATTTCATTTAAAAAGAAGCACAACAGTAAGCTGCTGGAAAGGCTCCTGCAAGTGCCTGACAGTCACCATATAAATTTCCTGGGATGCATAATCCTACCACAACTTTGCTCTCTGTTTGTGGCTCAAATATGTAGCTTTGATCTGTTAGCATGCACTATGAACACAAATTCATAATTTGAGGTTGGAGCTGGGACTGAGTCTTGTATCAAGAAGTCCCCATGGGGAGTCACACCAAAATCATCTTAGCTGTCTTAATTGAACAGTAAAGGCAGTCCTGGAATGATGACCAATAAGGCACACAGATGCATTAACACTAGAAAGAGATGAGATGAGTAAAGAACCTGAAATGGGGGCTCTATGCAGAAGCAACACTCTCTAGCATCTGTTCATAAAATACAGTGGAAAATTTTGATTGCATAAGGAATGCTGGTGGTTGATTTGGTTTGCAAGTCGTTCTTGAAATGTATCAAGAAGTGGAAGTGAACTGGAAATTGTAATAGAGAAATCACCAGTCAAAGTACCACCAAGACTTCCTACAGGAGAACAAAGTTACAAAAGTACCCTTTCACTGTTTAATACAGGCTCAGGTCTTGTTGATGTGCCTGAAGTGGCTTGTTATGGGCAAGCATGAATTCTGCCAATGGAGGTAAGGTAGCCAAGTGTGAAATCTGCTATAAATGAAGGAAATGTTCTGCAAAAGCACTGTGCCATGGGATTTAAACTCTTGCAACTCTGAATCTATTCAGGTGAGTGGCACACACTGGTGAATAGACACCAACAATTTTTTGTATGTTTCACACTTTCATTATACATTTCAGGTTGCATTATTGCCTCCCAAACTGGTGAGTTAACTTGAATACTAAATAGTAGATAGAGGGGACTGTCACTTTTCTTTTAGCCATTGACAGTAATTTGTAACACCCTGCTTCCTTCCCTCAGCCTCCACGGGAAGAGAAGGGAAGAGCTGGAGTATAGAATCTCTCAATATCCAGTGATCAATGCTTGCAAAACTATCTTTGACTTCAGAGGGGATGTGCCTGTCCAAGCATCTAGCAACTTTATTAGCTTCTAGGACAAATGTTTGTTAGGTCTCAGACTATCTGATTTACTTGCCATCCTCAGCCACTGAATAGTCACATTCAGTTTCAAAGGAAAAGACTTCAAATCACAGAGCTATAAAATGTTTTCAAACATCATAAAACAACATTTCCTGTGTGCCATTTTTGTGTAAAAGTTTTTCCTATATCTAAGAAGGAACAGACTATTAACTCTGTATTTTAAAGTCTATATAGAACACAAGGAATTGCACATAAATTTTCCACAACTTCTAAGATGTACACAGAGTGAGTCATCAACAAGACTTTGTCCCTCTTGGAATTTGTAAAAAAAGCCTTTGAATGGTTTGAATCAGACTGCAGACTTCCAGCTCTTATTTGTGGTGATGAAAAGTGTTTCTTGATATCCCAGACCTGCAACTACATAGTAGAACATGTCTTTTCAGCTTTTAGAATGTGCTGTGTACTGTGGCAAATCGTTAGTCACACAACAGGGTTAATCTTTTGGAAAGTCATTGGATAACTGTATTTGCAATAGTGAAAACTGCATTCAGTAAAGAACACAACTTGGGCACATTTGTTTCTTTCCTTGCTGAAGGCTGCCCTAGTGGTACATGCCTTGAGAAGTTCTGCAACAGCAGCAGAGCTGCTGGCAACAAGAGTGGCAAAGTTTGCAGGGCTAGGTGGAAAAGCATGGATGTTGATGGGAGACACCCTTTGGACCCTCCAACCTCATCCTGCACTGCCCCTAGCTTTGGCTGAGACTTTTTTGCTTCCATGTCCAGCCTGAGCATTTAATTCAGACCCACTGTCCCAGCCAGGTGACATCTTGCCATCTTTCACTCAAGTGTTTTTATATACAAATGGATGTCATCTGCTGGCTCAAAATCTTAATATTTACCTGCAGTTTCTGGCCAAGAAGTGGTGCTTGACTTTTCTAAGTTGCTGAGAGAGTAGGCATCATTGAATCAGTGTGTTGCAGAAAGGATGGCAAGACAAATTCATATGAATGAGAATTTATTAGCAGGCTCCACAGCTTATGGCACATGCCAACAATGACAAAGAAAAAAAATAAGAGGAGGGAAGGAGGGGTGCAGAGAGAAAACTGTCTCCAGTGGCAAGCTGGAAGGAGAAGATGTGGTTGGCACCCTGCGACAAACATCTTCCTCAGGCACTCTATCCAGGGCAATAGGAGATTCCCACACTTTTCCTACAGCACCTACATTGTTTTGTTCAGGACTCTCTCAAACTCCCTAGTGATTGTTCCCATTTCCAGTGCAAGCCTTGAGCATGGGGAGGTTCTGTGTGGATGGTTAGTTGGTGAGCACTGTGCAGGGGTATTTTTGAGTCCCTTGGTTTAAATCAAAAGCTACAACCAACAGAAAGACAGTGGAAAATGAGTGGGTGATTCTTGCCCTGGTGACAGTCACTTCCACTGGAACATGCTGTGCCAACACTATTTGAGCATGCAGGCAATATCCCACCTGCCTCCAGGAAGACCCTGTGGTGCCAGGAAATCCTGGCGCCACTGCACAACTTCCATGGTGCCAAGAGCATCATCTGTCCCTTCCAGTGCCATGCAGCAGAAGACAAAGAATGCTGTGTGTCCCTTCATGTCCCTTCATGTAAGGGTGTACCTCTGAAGGCCCCTCAAATAAATACCTGCCTTTATTCCCTTATTCTTGTCTCTGCTCTTAGGTGGCCTCTCAAGGCATCAATATAAACCATCCAACCTTTCAAGCTGAGCAGGACACACCAGTCACTGCCGGAGTTTTGTTCACCTAAAAGGCACTTAGAAGCAGGCAGAAAACTGTTGCTGGTGACCATTTGCACAGGTGTATGTACTGTTAAAAAATAACAGTAAATTTATCAACAGATGAATTGGTACTCCTGAAGTGCTCAGCTAGCTGGTGTGAAAAATACATTAATAAATCCTACCCATTATTCAATTGGCTGTTGCCTAATGTTTTAGATTACAGAATAAAAATTGGAAGCTATGTCTCACATTAAACATTTACCTTCTTTTGCCTAAAACTTCTCCCCACCTGAGTGTGAAATGCTGTTTATAGAGTAGGGGACCCAGTGGCACTGCTTCTATGCTAAACTATTTGTGTTTGGATCATGCTGTACATATACTGATATTTGTGGCAATGTAAAGAGCCTCAAGATGTAAAAGAACAGCATCATATTTAAATAGAAACTGGATAGCAAATTTCGGTGGTTTATATTACAGTAATTCCTGGAAATAAAATAAAGAATTATTTCAAAAGTGCACTTCACTTATCCTTATACTGAAATAACCATTTCACAATTAGTTTGTTAGCATGGAACCCATCGTAATGCTGGAAAGGATAACACAAGGAAGCAGGCATTTGACATGTCTCCCTGTATTTCCTCTTTTCATATGAAATTCTGCTTACATAGACAAGCACACATACAAAAAAAATGCACATTATACTTGTATTCTCCTTCCTAATGCATCACACATAGCTATATCAAAAAAAATGGATTTTATCCATACATTTCATTTAAGAAAAAATAAACATCTGTATGCCCATGAGCAAAAAAAATAAACTAACATAGACCTTTCCATTTTTGCTCTTGAATCTCCTTTATTTCCAACACTTTATGTTAGTAGTCACACATGATCTTTGTCTGAACTCTACTGTTGCTTTGTGCCAGCTGCAGAGCTGCATTGAAGATCCTGACCCCATATTCAGTCATTTCTTTGTATTAATTGAGTTCAGAGTCATCATTAGAAATTTCCAGCTCCACATAAGCTTACAGCTTGTAACAAGGAATACTGTACAGAATTAACATTTCACCACTGGACCTGTGACACTCACATTAGGTGTAAAAAATCTAAAAACATATATAAAGTAATAAAATAAATGTTTCACTGTCTTCCTTTTACTTGTTCTGATAATAAAATAACAATATCTTGCAGTAGTTTTCAATTAGTATGAAATACATTTTGCTTATCAATGAATATTCTGTTTTGCTGCTTTGTTTATAATGAAAAAAAGCAGCAGCTAAGTATAGAAAGATTTCTTTTCACTTTTATCACTCACTTGCAAGAAATTATTCTCCAATTACTTAATACCTGTAGAATAATACTGAAATTAAAATGAGAAACCCGGTCAATATCGCATGCATCAAAAATGATGAAGATCTTCACGTACTGAGAACCGTGAAATGTTTATTGGTTTTTAGACACAGAGTCCTCCAGGGAGTGCTACAAATCCACACAAACTCCCTGTACCTTCAATGTTGCATTTGGACTGTTGATTTAGGTGAAATACGTGTAAAAACTCCTGTTGTCAGACAGCTCTCTAGTGACTATACATCTGCAAAGGTTCAAGAGCATAAATTACTGCAGCATGAGTCTGGAATAAATTATGCTCAGCTCACAAATTCTAGATCTGCTTGGTCCACAGTAACAAAGGAAAAACTGTTGTGTTTTAGAGTTAGGGAACAAGAGTTTATTTCATCATCCTGTACATGTATGTGTAATTTTAGACCAAATTTTTTTCTAAGTAGCAGAATGTTAATGGAATCAGCAAAGGAAAGGGGACTGGTGAAAGCAGGACATGAAGTCATGTGAGACTGGTACAACAAGTTCCCTGAGCTACCTCAGAGCCGAAGGTAAAGAAGCTGCCTTCTCTTCAGGAAAAAAATGAATCAAGCTTTTTACCCTGTGCATCCTACTCAGCTCAGATCCCTTAGAGCTACTCTGTATCCCCTGCAAAGATAAAAGCACATCTGTTTTAGTTTGTACCTCATAGACTATCAAAAAGATCATTCAGATTGGAACAAAACAACAAAAAAACTTTTTCCAATATTCTGTTTCCAGAAAACCAAAGTAACTACATGGTGGTTCATCACTTGATATTCATCACTACTATTATAGACCCAGATTTTGCATTCATTCGTGTTTCAGGATTTGCCTTCCATGAATTTACTGAGTCTTTACTGAGTTTACCTGTCTTTAAAGCTTTGCAGCCACCTGTGGGTATGAATGAGTCTCACACTTCAGCTACCTAATCTGTGAAAAAAAAAGCTCTCTTTCATTTGGTTTGTTCCCCAGTAATATCTTGTGTCCCACTTGTTCCTGCGTTGTGATAAATAGTCATATTTCATAATATTTCATGTTTACCTCCTCTGTGTCTCCTGAAGAAATAACACTCTATGTTAACCCTCAGTCACTTCTTGTCCACACAGAAGTCTTACATACTGTAAGACAACCTCATTCAGAAGCTATTCAATGCAGCTGACCACTCTCTCTGTCTTTCAGTGTATTTGTCTGGGTTTACCCATATTGTTTTTGAGATGAGGTGACTGTACATCACAGGCTATGTATCAGCAGAATAATTTCTGTTGTCCAGCATTTTCCTAATGTTCTTAATTGGGTTTGCTGCTGCTGAACACAGGCCTGACATATTTCTCAGGTTCCTCAAGATGTCCTTCCTGAGATTAAATTGTTCATTTAGTGATCATGGCCATGTAGATGTGTTTGTTTTTTCTACATGCATTGTCATTATTGAAGTAGAATGTATTGAATATTATTTTATTACCCAGACACTCACAAAATAATTGAACCACAGAATTATTTAGGTTGGAAAAGATCTTTAAGTTCAGTAAGTTTAACCATTAACCCAGCACTGCCAAGTCCACCATTAAACCATGTCCCCAAGTGACACATCTAAAGTCATCTAAATACTTTCAGGGATGGTGACTCAACCACTTCCTTGAGGCAGCCTGTTCCACTGCTTCACAACCTTTTGCATGAGGAAATTTTTTCTAATATTCAATCTAAACTTCCCCATGTGCAACACTTCCTCTTGACCTATCACTTGTTACTTGGGAAAAGGGACTGATCCCCACCTGGATACAACCCCCTTTCAGGTAGTTGTAGAGAGTGATAAGATCCCCCTTTTGCCTCCTTTTCTCCAGGCTAAACACCCCCAGTTCCCTCAGCCACTCCTCATCAGACTTGTGTTCCAGATCCTTCCTCAGCTCCTTTGTCTGGACATGCTCCAGCACCTCGATCAAGAGGTGTATATCAAGAGGGATTTTTCTTTAATCCTTCTGATAAGTTTTAGTTTTCCTATCTTGAGTAATTCCCTTCACTGGAGTAAGTAGAGTTGGAGTAAAGCTTTCTGTGGAATCAGGCTGACATACGTATGAGGCTGGTTTACAGACACTGCACTGCTATTCCCAGCAGATTTAGGGAATAGGAAATATGCCACTTCCTCTCTTGGGCTGTTTGACCAGGTGGCTTGGATGCCATGATTAGAGGGGAAGATCTGCCCCAATGGGTTCAGGTGCACCAGGCTGAAACCCGCTCCCCTCGGATTCCTTTGCCTCTGCTGTGAATTGCATGCAAGGGGTGAGTAGCTCTGGGAAGAACACTGCAAAAGCTCAGGAATCCATGCCTTCCTTAGCATGTGGCAACTCAGGGATAACAGAGCTGCCAGCAGATAAAGGGAAGAACGAATAATGCCACGCACCAGGCAGGAAGTTAATTAACTCACCTGGGTTTGCTGCAGGTGATTGTAGGGGCAGCAACAAAACACAGGACACCAAGAATTGCAGCCAGCAGCCTGGAGAGCTGTGCTGAATTTTGCTCTTTAGCCCCATGGCTCCTTCAAAGAGATAGCAACCACAGTACTTGGGTATCTTAGCATGAGCATGGCAGAGACAGAGCAGCCATCCTATCTCCTGTCTGTCACCCATGATGTGCAGCAACAGAATTGGGACACAACAGTGGAATTTCTTTAACACAGGATGGAGCCTTCTGATATGATGGGTCTTCTTTCCTCACACCTCAAGCTTTGATTCTCTTAACTGCCCTTTTTAATGCCAGCAATTTATTTTCTTCCTCATATATCCTACATCCTTGTTTTATCCAGTCATCACCAGGGAGCTCTGTGGGATTCAAGATTTTCAGTGTATGGAAAATTTTGTGAGATGGGAATACCTGGAGATGAGTAAGAAAGTGGAAATCATAATTTCTGTGATGTAGCTTGTTATCTTTCCCTTTCTCAAAACCATTTATCGAGCCATAAGTCAAATAACAGTCCATCTCTACTGGACTCTGCTCTTACAAACACCTTAGTCCTCCAATGGCACTCAAACTGGCAGGGACATCTTGTAGAGTGAGATGCTTCCCACCAAATAAATACCCTCCATGAAAAGAGTGAACCTCTGGCACAGAGAGGCAATCTGAGGACCGCATAGGGGAGTGAAGGTGCCACAATCAAGCATTTCAGTGAAATAACTGAGGGGGTCAGCTGTTACGTGCTAGATGTGGTAATGGCCATAATGACCACACCTTGTGGCCACTGCTCTGCTTTTGCCAAGGGTTGTTTTCTATTGGGTGACCTCCTCCTCAGTGTAGGCAGAACACTTCTGCTGCTCTATTGCTTTTGAACATAGGTTCTTTGTGCCAAATAGTATTTTTCTTGGAGGTTGTTCGTTCACAGTTATTGTTTCTTCATCACGTCTCTATTTTGCCAAAGCCACCCGTCCTCTGCCATCTGTTAGGTGGCAAGAAGAAAGAATGTGGCTTCCACCATACTGAAGGACAGGAGAACATGTGGTGAGATGAGAAGGATAGGGAGAAAAATTCACATCATCACCTAACAACAGCTTATT
This sequence comes from Rhipidura dahli, assembly GCA_013399225.1. Classification (NCBI taxonomy): domain Eukaryota; kingdom Metazoa; phylum Chordata; class Aves; order Passeriformes; family Rhipiduridae; genus Rhipidura; species Rhipidura dahli. Next base: position 234,503 of record VXAC01001974.1, read on the forward strand.
TTATGTGATAGGTTATGAATCATAATGGGCTATCATATGTGTGGTGTAGAAACTAAAGGGTTAAAACCCCCCTGACTAAGAAATTGCAGCAATGTTATGAAGAAAAGGATGCTAAAGCCCTTTCTGGTCTAATATATCAATGACCTCAGCAATAGAGTTTTTGTAGTGATACCTTTTTAAACAGTAAGCTGAGTCCTTATGGACAATGCCCACAGTTTATACTTCTCATAAGAACAAACGTGTTTTATCTTTTATCTAAGCTGTTTCCACATTTCCGTATGCTTCCAGTTATTTATCTTAATTGTGGAAACAAAAACAAATACACTACATGTAAAGAAATGACTTGACCTTCCTTCCATAGGCCACATCCTATATTCTTTGTGTGCTCCAAAGCTACCTTGCACTCTGATTAACTTGACTAGGAGCTGTGTTTGTGTATATTCTCACACAAAATGTATATATAACCTGCCCTCACACAGCTCCACAGGGCTGAACTGAAATCCCAGAACTTCAGCTGTGGTATTATTCATGTATTCATGATGGAATGTGGGTTGCAGGAAAATATATAAGAGTCCATAGAAACTTTTCTTTAAAGTATGCAATCCCTAAATATTTTGGTTCACATTATAGTCCTTTAGCTAGGATTTATTAGACTATTTCATATTTGCCTTCCTGTTTATTTTGTGAAAGCATACTTGTCTAGCACACATTTTTATGCCAGCCTTGCTTTGCATTTTTACAGTCTGCTAATTAGACCATTTTAACTAATTTGTTTGCATTTTGTATGAGCAAGTTGGGCTTTTGGATTGACTAATGTAATTGCAGCCAGTTTCTGCCAAATACAAATTACTCTTTCTAGTGTGAGCTAGAGAGAAAAGTAAATATTTAATAGCCATCAATACCCTTGCAGCATTCAAGAGTGTGCTTTTTTCCTATGGAAAGTTTAAATAATTTCTTCAGTGCTTGATTGCACTTTAATGTTAAGAAATTATTTTTTAATCTTTTTTGAAATAATAATGAATTAGACATTTTAGCGTGTCCGCAAGGGTTTTATTTTTGTGCACTTTGCAGTTTTAAAGTCCAAGATTTAAGATCTGGTACTTTCAGGTTTGAAGTTTATTTGCTTAGCTTTTTATGTACTAAGTACCATCTCCTGAAAATGTTTTACTGGATGGACTTGGATTTTAATGTTTCTAAGGGGAGGAAGTCAAGACTTATAGCAAAGTTAAATTCTGGGAGTTTTGTTTGCTTCCTCTGTTTTGGGTTTTGTTTTATTTTTTTTTTTTCAAAGAAGCATAGCAGAAGGCAGGAACTGGTTACCAACCATCAACATTAATTGTATCTGTATTTTGAACTGCAAGTCTTAAGTTTTTCTTCTGTGCACAAGTGTACATAAAGGCATAAGAGCCCCAGGGCCTTAAGCAGGTTGAAGTTCCTCAGTTTCCAGCCTTAATATTCCTGGGGTGCTTGCTATGATATAGATTGAGAAGAGCACCTGCGTGCCAGGGCAGGACAACCCTTCTCCTTTTCCTCTTCTTCATGTCTGACTCCCTCTGTGACCTATGCAGAGCTATGGGCTGTGTCTCCCTCACCCGAGGGGCTGCCTCTGAAATGTTACACACAGACCACATTTCTCAGTTCAGGGACATCATAAAAGTCCAAGAGGACAAAATTTGGTGGTGGTGCACCACATCCTGCTGTGCTCTCTGGTGTCGTATCTGTGCATTTTCCTTAGGGTATGAGTGCTTGGGTCTCTACTTATTTTTCTCACAGGAAGCTTTCAAATGCATGAGTCCCACAGGTCTCAGCCAGTAGCCCAAGGAGTGGGGCAGCTGTTGTTCTCTGCTATGCACTGAATGTGGGAATGGTGCATGGAAAGCAGGAGAGTTTGAGCAGGAGTGGTGGGCACAGGTTAGTTGGTACCTGGGTTGCCTCAGTGTGTTTCTAACCTTGTCTTACCTCTTGTGCAGCTGGTACCAGTGGCAGGATGCTGTGGGAAGCAGAATCTGCCTTTTCCCATCTTACTCTTTCATCTGATGAAGCTAAAATGATTAACAGATCAACAGTGAGATCCAGCACTAATGAGAGAGAATTCAAAACACCTTTTAGCCAAGTCCTTGACATGTCAGTACTCATTTTATTTTCAGATAGGGTGTTAACATCATGTCATGCAACATTCATAATTATTAATTAAGACAGTGAATATATAATCACTGCCAAATGACAACAGAAGTCCATGTCATCAGCAGGTTATAGAACCAGGTTCTAGATTTCATAACCACAACAACCAAATTCCTTCTCTCTGTTTCAGTACTGGTACGGCAAATATGTCACAGAGCATGAAGCAAAAGGTTTTTGATGGATGCTCCATCACTCTCTTCACAATCCTCTCATCATGTGGTAAGAACAGGTGCACTGCAAAAAGTAATAATCTTTTTTTGTTTCTGGTGTTTGCCTGCCTAGAAGGATGGGCAGGTGATTTGATCAGTGAACTAATCATGCTGTTCTGAGAATATTAACTGTTAACAGGCATTCTTACCTGACCTCCTGAATAAGTTTAATTGTGACATTTTGCTGGTAAACCCAAAGCTGCCATTATTGTATTTCTGGAATTCCCACAAACATGAGTGGCAAATCTGAGCATAATTCTGTAGTAGGAATTGTCTAATTGGATAATTTTTTTCTTTAACATAATACTACACTTAATACTAAAGTTTGATACTGAGAAGCTGTAATTAATTTGACTATATTTAATAAGAGTAGATTTAATACTAAATTTCTTGTGTGTATTTTCCATTATGGACATGGTTGCTCTTTGGGAGCAATGCTGTGTGGTCCTTATATGCTGAATTTCTTAAGTAAGTGTGTTTTCATCAAAGACACAGAGAAAATACCTCCCTGTGTATCCTTATTTTTTCTATTTCAGTACCAGTATTTTGGAAATGAAGAGGACAGATTATTGAATGGATTTGCTTGTGTAGTTTTCTAAATGTGCCTATCTGAGCACATATTGAAGAGCTGGTGTGATTTTGGTACCCCTGAGAGGAGATGAAAAGATGGAAACTTTGAAGGTGCTGGTACCATCACATTGTCAAGAGGTCTGTCTAAAATAACTGCACAGGTCATCTTTAGAAAAGAGAAGGAAGTCAGGTTATTTTCTCACTTCTGACCATTTTACATGCCTGTGTTCCCTTGCTGCTAATAGGATTACTCACACAAGGAACACAACAGCACTTTTGCCTTAAGCTGTTGGCCTCCACACTGATACACGAGTGAGCAGGTCAGCTGCTGCTTGCTGTGGTGCACAGAACAAACTAACCAAGAACTGGACTGGCTCTGTTAGAAGTCATAGATAACTGAAATTTATTTTAATCATTTCTGTCACAGGAAAGTATTTTCTAAGTGTGTTATGTCAAAACATCCCAAGAACTGACATGTAATCCAAGGCACGCGTTTTATTCTTGGTTACATTTGCAATTTCAATCTCAGTCCTTTCAAGGCATTTTGAATTTAAAGTGATATTGTTAAATGCTTGTGTTCTTGATACTTAACTAAAGCAATGACACAGGAATATTCAATAAAGGACTTCAGTACAATAATTCATTTATTCACTGAATTCCTTGTCTTAACAGCTGACAACTTTTACAGATCTGATCCCTCTCCAGAGATTTAGTCATTCTCCAACACACAACAGCAAGAGATGAGGAGATGATAAAAAATTTATAGTACTTTTCATATTCAAATAAATATCCAACATAAAATACAGGTGCTTTTCACCAGCTACACCACAAGACCTTTCAGTGTCTGCTCTCTGCTTATCAACTCTGTTTCTTTAAAAGCTGATGCCACTCAGTGTCTCTACCATGTCAGGTCCTGGTAAAACTTTACAGGGAAACAAATCCCATACACTTAGCTTTCTAAACCTACACTCTCACACTGTCTCAGCCTGAATGCCTCTGTTGAGCTAGGTTGTCTCAGCAATTACCAGCATTTCATATTTCAGTGCAAAATAACTTGCTTGAAATTTTGTCAATTTCTAAGCCCAGTATTTCTGCACTTCAAGAGTAGCTTGAATGTAAGGGGCAGTGCATCAGTACTTCTGTGCTACTGCAACAATCCAGCAGGAAAATTCTTGATCCAAATGATGGACAAAGAATATGGTATTAGCAGTTATTTCTTAAACATGTACATCCTCTCATAAATTTGTCCTCTGCCCATGACATGTTTCCACTAAAGACAGAGGTACTAGAAAGACAAATTTCCATGTGAATGGCAAGACATTTTGCAATCATTGTGTGAATAAAAAGGGGAAATGACAATCACCAATTTTAGACTATTTTATTTATATCTAGCAGTAGATGTTTCTAGTGTTAATTAAACTCTGTTTAGGTTACGAGAACAGTGAGATCTTGTTCAAGATAAATTCATGGTTCATTTTACGTCATTGGTACCTGTAGTTTGCATTAAATAGACCAAAATGAAGATATGTATGGGGGAAGGTATGTGAGAAAAAAGTGCTTGCAAAGCAGAGATGTGAATAGTGTGACAGAAGGAAAAGCCTAAGAAGAAAAAATAATGGCTACTGGATGTTGTAGAAGTTTCTACTCACCTGGGATGGCAAGAGGTGTTCACAAAGCTGGTCCTCATAATTCAAATTTAATACAGGAATTCTGCACAATTTAATGTCTTGATCAACACTTGGGTTTGCATCTCCAAGAGTATAGATCTATGCCTGGCCATCACTTAAATGGTGCAGATTGACACAAAGCATTTCTCGTGTTGCTGCTAATTATAAAATTTTGTTAACAAAGATAAGCATCACTTTAAAAGGTGAAAAAGACATAACAAACAGGAGCAAAAGTTCTGAATTTCTAACCCATTTTCTAACCCATTCTATAATGTATGTAAGGTACACTTAAAAAACAGGAATGCCAGTTATGTTTGCAAGTGGCTTCAGATTAACAAGGGCAGATATAATCCAAAGTACTGCTTAAAGGTCAGTGAAAGGTTTAAAGGTTAAACCATGCTCCTTTTTTTTTTTCACTTCAGACTCCAAGGGTTTCAAAAACAAAGGCCATTTCTACTCTCAGCTACACTAGTGTGAATTTAATATTCACAAGTGCTTGGTCTTAGTTGAATTGGTGTGGATTTACAGCACAAGGACTTCCAGCTCTGGCCCTATGCTGCTGCTTTGCTACTTGATTGAAAGAACAGGTTTTGTTCAGCTGCCACGTCCCCCTAAAAGAAAAATAGATATATCTATATCTATCTATACCTATATCTATATCTAACTATCTCCATGTCCTCTACTTGTTTTTCTACTATTAGAAGTAATAAAACCATACTATTTAGAAAAATCTTTGAAAACCATCACCAATAAACAAGAATATATACATCTTTTCTTCCTGGAGAAATACTTCAAGTCTCCCCCTTTATCTCCATGCTTCCTCACATTCCCTGAGGACAAAAAAATCTTCCTGGGGCTGGAAGGTTCAGGGTCACTCCTGAAACAAATTACAAACATGATACACTTGAGCTCAGGGGCACTGCCTTCACCTGCTCTCTGCCAGCCACACTACCCACTAAAAGTGCATCCACAAAACTTACTACTGGAGAAAGTTGCTTCAAGAAAATGTAGAGTTTAGTGATAATTATATAGAAAGTTTACAAACCACATTCTACAAATTCCCTTTGGGCATCTTCCCACAATGTTGTCCAGAAAGGTAGCTGGGTTGACACCAGCAAGGAACCTCATAGGATCCCTTAACCCCCTCTCAGTCTTACAGGCTCTTTGCACTTTCCTGTTCTGGTCCTGTGCCCTCAAAATCCCTCTTCTTCAGCTCCTTCCATTTCATATCCCACTTGTGTGTTGTCTCTTCAAGCATCCCATCAGAATTTCCACTGCCGCCCAAAGCTCCATTCATACCATGCTATCCTGCCCCTTTCCCATGCCTGCACAGTACCAGTCCGTGGGCAATTCTCACCTCAAGGTTCCCTGCTTGGTTTCTAAACCAGACACCACTGTGGATAGGCATTTTATCAAATGATATTTTTAACCTTTTTTTTTCTCTTTTGAAACTCTCTGAAGGAACTAGATGAGCTTTAAGTCATCATCTCATGCAGAAGGAAAGATGAAATGTTGCATGAGAGACTAAAAAGAGAAATAGCAGTCTTTTTATAATACATCCAAAAATACAGCACAGTTTTGGAAATTGCAGCTGGTTTTATGACCCATCTTACAACTCATGGCTTGAAAATCTTCAAGATGTTTCCTTTCCTTGATCACATACCTGTAAAAGCACTTCCAGCAAGAAGCGTTGCCAGTGTGACCTTGTGGGTTTTGTCCCTTTTCAGCCATTGTAAACAGTCATACAAATAAATTCAATTGCTTGGATATGGATAGAAAATGGATCCACCAGAATGACAATTTGGGCAATGTATATTCATTTCAAAAGTCAAGAAAATATTGACAGAAAACACTTCTGCATTTTCCACTGGAATTACAGAATATATTTGATTAAACATATAAACTTCATTTTGCTATTCAAGTTCACCAAGCATGTTTGGAATAACAATTATTCTATTAACATACTGACATGATCTAGTCAAACAAAATTAAATGTGTTTTGGGGTAATAAGATGTAAAGCCTTATTTAAGTATTGCTGCTTTTTTAAAACAATGGAGAGACACATATCTGCAGAATCAAAACAATATTTCCACAAAAACTGTAAATTAAAATCATTAACCTCAGCCTTGACATAAGCATCTTTTTCCTCAGGGGCATGGACCAGCTGTCCTCAAAGAGAAATTTTAGTTTCAGAAAGCTCCTAGGAAAAATTAAAAAAATACTGTGGTATGCTATTTATAATATACAGCAAATTGTCTCTAATTCTGTTCCTAATCAGTGTAAGGTCAGAAGAAAAAAGAAAATTGCTTTAAAACTAAAAATTCTCATAGTCTTAGAGACTTAGGAAAGCACTGAAAAAGGTTAATTTTAAGTAAGGCATCACATTCTAACCATGACATTGGCTTTACAACCTGTACAGCCTCAGATGCACCATCTTAGGCCAGATTTTCCAAACTGGGAAATTCAAATGACATTTCTTACCTTGCTCAGCTCAGCTGACAGGTTTTAGTTGGAACAATACTTGATTTTCTTTGTCCCCCTGCCTACTGTGGTGCAATAAGGTCTGGTTTTTAAGCGTTTTACTGTGACATCCTTGTTATCTCTTACCTGGAAGTTTTTGATGGTGCCATATATATGTACACAGTGCCTTGTAAAAAGTAAGGTTCAAAACTGCTGAACTTCTGCACCCAAGCATTAACCTACATGCAAAAATAATCTAGTTAATGAAAAGATGGCCGGGGAAAGCTGAGTCTGTAAGCTCAGGATGTGAGAGGTAGCATGGGCTGTGGCTGGCACTGAGACCCAAAACTGCCACTGACCCTTTGCACGATTCTGAGGAAGCCATTTCACCTTTCTATTGTGCTTCTCTTCTCAGCCTTCATCTCTCCAACCTGCCAGCCCTTCACAGCAAGATCTGTCTCTTATGATATGTGTCTCACAGCAGGAGCTCAGATGGGGCTTCCAAACTAGAGCTGATGGGGAATTTTGCAATGAAATGAGTTTTCATTAGAAAGTGCAGCTCAGTTTCAGTGCAGTTCTGCAGTGCAGTTGTGGGAATGCTTACCCAATATATGAGGAAGCAAATTCAGATAATGACTCTGAAGAATGCTTTGTTAAAGGAAGTAGATCACATCCAGGAGAAACTGTGGAGTGCACCTTGCCCGAGGATAACCATCAGGCTGTGGGTGAATTGACACAGTCATCTGCAGTTAGAGAGACAGCAGGTCAGGAATTTGAACCTGAGTATGCATGGGGAGATCACATGATCTTTTGGTGGGGGCTGTGTTTGTTTGTTTGTATAAAAACAAACCTTCTAAAAGCACTTATGTTTGCTGCAAGAAAGAACTGGAGCATCGGTGGAATGCTGGGAAGTTCATTGGGAGGATTTACTCGGCCTCACTTGGCTCTGCTCTGAGCCCAGCCTGCTGTTAACAGTGAGATGAGATGTATTTTAACTTGTAAAATATTTACAGTCTAAAGGAGACAAACAAATTCAGAATAAATCATGATCAATTATTTGAGGAGCCTTAATGACAAATAGAAAGGGAATTTATTTTTAAAAGAATTCCAAAGAGAAATAGGAAGGCCTTCTGGTGATTAGAAAAAAAACGAGTTGTCCCCAGCATGAGGAAGGAGACCACAGTAGGCAGCTGTGGGCAAGGGGAATAATCAGATCAGTAAACCAAAGGAATAGTAAAAAACTCAGCAAATAAAACAGGAAATTAAAGCACAGAACTGGGGAGAAAATGATATGGGACTTTAGTAAGTTTTGATATACCCTAGTGAGAGAAGGGAAATAACCAGGAACTTGCAAAACTGATAGCACTAAGGTTTTTAGCACATTTCCTTAGTAGCTTCTGACTATTAATTCTAGTGAAACACCAAAGAGAGAAACACTTGAGAAATACATTTGTTTTTATAAAAGAAGTTCTGTTTTTACAAAGCACATGTCCACTCTACACCACTATAATAAGCTGGCGCCTGTGTAGAACATTGCAGCAATACCAAAATGGCAGCACTGAAGGGAAGATGTCTCTTCTCCCTTTTCTAGCCCCACTTCAGCTCCTCTTACTGTCTGCTGGCATAAAATACTCTGTGTGTGTAATCCAGAGAGCAGCTGAGTCATGTTCAATTCACATGGTCACTTTGAGCTGAGTATGATTGCATTACCCGTGTGGCATCTCTGAAAAATATGCAAAATGTCATTTGCTGAAATGGCAACTCTGTAAACGTGTCTCCAGGGGGCATTTTGTACAAAAGTTGAGAATATTGGGAGGATCACATCACTTAGGCTACAGATTTGTACAGGGCTGTGCACTGTGCTCTCTCCAGCTTCTGTCTAGCAAATGCCAGTGCTGTGTGCACGGCTGTGAACCTGGGATGGGGTTCAGGCCCCAGGGTAACTGCAGTCAGGACACAGCCTGCTGCCTGGCATTGGCACTGCCGCTGTGTTCACCTTCGAGGAAAATTAAAGCCTTAAACAAACTCACTTTGTGAGTTTCCATCCTCTAATTTTTCACTTTAGACTCAACCAGAACAAATCATTTTTTCCAACTTGCAGAACAATATTTCAGGAGAATATAGGGAGAAACAAGTCCAGCCCTGGAGGAAAGTTCAATGACAATATTGCATTGACAGTACAGATTACTAACAAACTTCTGGATTAGGCCCCTTCACAATGAAGACAGTGACTCTTCCAGTGCAGGGTGATGACCTGCGTTACTTCCTCAGCAACAAACAAAAAACCTGTATCATTTTAAATGATATTGCTAAAAAAAACCACTACAAAGCATGGAGGTTTTTTGGGGAAAAAGGCTTGCCCATGAACCTTCTGCTACAAAAGTTCAGATTAAAATGAGAAAAATTTGAGACAAACAAGCGCTGACCTGTGAGTAAGAGTTAAACAAACATATAGATGAATTCAGAGATGCAGTCCTGTGACGGGAAAATACCCAGGGTAATAAATGTTTACAGAAGAAAGTTCTGTGGATTTTCAGGCAGGGGAATAGCAGTGGTTACCTCCTGCTGAAATATCATAGCCGCAATGAAGTGGCAAAGACGACAACTGACATGTCAGAGACACACAAATCTATCCTTACAGGGCTGACAACTTGGTATGATTGCTCTCCAAAGATAACTTTATAACTTGCTGAAGTGTGACTTAAGGATGCCCTGGAGCAGCACTAACCTGTGTACCTTTCTTGTGGGTAACTTTTTATAAGCTACAGCTTTAGTTAATAGCTTATGCAATTTTTCATTTGACCTACGGGTGTCCCATGTGGGTGGGATTTTCAAAAACACTCAGGCCCAAATCCACAAAGGGATTTACACAGAGATGATTGCACCCAGAATATGTATTAGGGAGCAGAACAGAAACCTGGCCACAATTTAGCTGGTAATCTAGCAGGAATGAAGGAGAGGGTCTACAGCATCCTAAATGTTCATCAGAGAATCTACCCATGCTTATAGGTGAGAAATCCTCTGGACTGTGGTCATGCCTTAGCTCTGCTCCTACTAAAATGGAATGAAATTGGGCATCAGGCAAGTGCTTTTGAAAAGGCCAGTATTGAACACACTCACATAAGAATAAAAATGATGATAAAAAGGATAGTAATACAATATCCAGTTTGGTCACAGTGATGTTGGCTGTGCTTAATCTGAAGCTGTTGATAGTCTCTGCATGCAACTTGAGTTTTTTGAGTACATCCTCCCTTTTGATGCTTGCAAAGAGCAGGGGTGGTATCTTCACATATGTCAAACACTAGGATAAATTTTGTCCTCCATGGGAAACAAACCACAAGCAGCACTGTGTCTTATGAATAAGCTCTTAGGGAAGCTGCTTTATTTCCACTTTTGCACCATCTTTTCACAAAGCCAAACCATCCCCTATGGCATTTGGATACACAGAAAGGCTATAAACAGTCAAACTAAATAAATAGATGTGAAAATCTGAATCCCTTGCAATGCTATGCTGAAAAAACAGGTGCCAAACTGGCAACTTCTGCATGAAAACTCAATGCTGGTTTTCTTTCTAGCCCCAGAGAGTTTTTGGTGAACATCTCAGAAGAAGTGCAAAGAGCAGGTTGTTCTGGCCTCACGCCTCTGGAGCAGGCAGCGGTTTTTCTGAAGGATGGTGCAGCACCAGAGCTTTGCAAGCTAAACTCTCAGAGCCATGTTCTGACCCCAGACAGTGGCTGAATTTACACTCCTCTGAGTGGGGAGAAGGTGCCTTTGAAGCAGCAGAAAACCCCAAGGCTCCTTAGAGTTCCTCAGATGCTCGAGTGCTGTGGTAGCAGAGCATACTCACCTGGCTTTCATGAGGACAGGTGGTCAATTCAGTAAACCTAACTCAGGGTAAACTGAGGGCTGCAGAGTCAACTGGAGAAAAGTCTTTGTTTGTCCTCTAGGAAAGATGTTAGGCAAAAGCCTATGAATTTTAGAATTTCGAGATCCCATCACAGAGTTTCTGCTGGCTTCCAGGTGACTGTGAAATGCAGATAATTAGCAGAGGCCCTAAAGGCATGACAGGGCTTCATTTCAAAAGCTTTTATTTTGCTCACCCCCACAGGACAAACAAAGCTCAGTAACAGTGTAGCTGTTTTAGTAGTATGGTCTAAAGATATGATAAAAACTTCTGGAAGAGGCAGTATTTTCTTTTAGACCAACTGCTTTAACTAGGGGAAAAAGGCTTTCAGACACAAGTCCTCCTTAGTATACAAAAACCTTCCTCCAACTGTTGTTTTTGGCTGTTCTAGTAGAAGATGTTCCTTTTCCCTTAAACTTTGCCTTAAAACAAAGTGAGGTCTAAACTCTGTTGTAAAACAAAATGCTGGGTGATCTATGCCTATACAGTAAATAAGCACTGAAAATGTTAATTGGGAAAGCTGGTGGACTCATGACACTTCCTAAGACTGACATGATTTTAAATCATAGGCACGGGGATTTAAAGTCACATCCTTGCAGGAAGTCATCACAGAGTATGTGAATACTTAAGTCCTAAGAGTGAAATATGGACCCTCTGGAACTGGATTTAAGAGTACCCAGGCCTTGTAAAGGTATGTTTGTAATAAGGTGGAAGCTGATATAGAGAATAGGAGAAGAGGAATGTAGATTTTACTCTCAAGCATTTCCACCCTGGCTTCTTATCAAAAGCCAAGTAAGTATTTTATGCTGCATGTCACTTCAAGATTTACAACCTCTTGTCCTCACTGATAAAGAAAATACCACTTAAATGTAAGTAATAAAAATAATTTCACCTACTTCCTACTTCGTGGCATGACCTAAAGGGGTGCTGTTGTCCCTCAATGTCAAAAACACCCTCTTTGTCAGATAAAATACACCACTGACCATTTGCTGCAAAACAAATGTTCTTGTTGGTTCTGGCACTATGCTCCTTTTATGCTTTCTAGCTCTTCAATGAGAGGAAATCTGGGCATGATGCTTCAGGATCATAGAACAAGAAAGTTTCTTTCTGAAGGTGTCTTGATCCAAGGAACTAAGATATTTCTTTTAAGTATTCATTGCAAAGACAGGAAAAACTATGGAAAGGTGACACCAAAGTAGCATCTGCAGTCAGATTTAGGGTTCTCAAAAACTGTTCTGTCTCACACTAACATATTGTGGGCTTCAGCATTTTGTCCAAAAAGTTGATCAAAAACTGCAGAAAAAGTAACAGAAAACCTAAAGCAGGATAGTCTTCTAGATCCCTAAGTCCAGGGCAGGTACATTGGATTTCTGAGGCTGCTTTAATGTACAAGTCAGCCTCTCTTGACCTATTTTGGTACCAGAACTAAAAGAGGGTACTAACACTATGTCCTCTCACCCATTGATTTTCAGTTAGGGTTCGTTTTAATCATAGGTGCCACCAGAGACTCTTTCTTAGTGCATTTCATTACTTTGGCCAGCTTGGAGGGTTTCCCTTGGCACACCCAGGTGTAGGAAATATAAATATATTGTATACATATATATGTATAAATATATCCAGTGCTACAGTGATAACCAAATTCTTTGAAATATCCTAGATCTCAGCATACATGCATATTCATGCATAAGCAGTAAGGCACATCAGCACAGCCTGAAGAGAAGACATCAGCTAACACAGCACAAGTGCAGAAAGCAAGTATAAAATGAGCCTTGATCAAACAGTTTCTACTTCATTTATTTTTGCCCTGCTCTGACTGGTGTAACTTATAATTAGTCTCTGCCTGCAGTGCTCTGGTTCCAAAGAATGGTGGATTAGGGAGAAACTCTAGAATTTCTCCGTAACTTGACAAGTTATAACCTGAAAAGCTACACTTAGTCCATTAAAGATTTTTCACAGTGACATTTTAGTGCAGCTAGGGAAATATGCCACCATGCCATTTATCATTTTCAGGCCATGGACAGTGGAAAGGAGGTTGCTATGAAGAACAAAATAAAATAGATTACACGTATAGAAGTGAGGTGAAGAATACTGATAAATATACACCACTGAATGTCATCAAATGTCACTTGAGAAGCCATTTGCAGCTACCAGAACAGCCTTGCAAACAAGCAAAAGTAGCAAAACCAGGCAAAACAAGTTGGGTGTACTCACTTCCACATGAATAAGCAATAAACCTCTCTGAAGTTACACCAGAAAGTTGTTAAACTTGATAGATGAATCTTTTCCAAATCGTTCTGTCGTTTACAGTATATGGCTACAAAGGACTCTGGATGGTTTAAAGTGAGAAAGATAAAGCATTGCTGAGAATGCAACAACTGAAGCATTTTTGTTCAAACATTTGTATTCTGCTTTGTATCCAAGGGCCAGTATGAACAAAGAAGTGATTCATCACACCGCTGTTTCTTCCATAGGGCTGCTCTTTTTTTTTTTTTCTTCCCGAACTTCATTGTCAGAACTATTGCATTACTCTCATTTGTCCTTTGAATGCATTTGCCACTCTAGCAACAGGACTTCGGGTTAAATCAGTTTGGGTTTGGTAGGCAGAAACCTTGCAAAGTAAAGTTTTCTGCTGGAAAACTTCTAGCGGTAGCTTCTAGCATGCCATCGAAGTGTAAGTGAAAGACCTGCAAGACATCTATCCTTCCAGCAGCATCTGAGTTGTAGATTTATGGATCAGCTCCGTTTTGGGTTATAGACATGCTGACCTAGAAAAAGCTCTCCCTGTGAAAGTTTCAACACTTGGGAGATGATATAAGGGTTCCTTCGGGCTTATTTTAATCTGGGCTGTCTGCAGCCTCTTGAACCACGGCTTGTCATTGATAATAAACTGAAGATCTTTGACTTAGAAAAAATCTCCCAGGAAAAAACAGGAGTTCTTAAAATTTCAGAAACTCTCTCTGCTTCTATATTTAATTTTCCATGAGATTCTTCCTCCCAAATTCTAATTTATCTTAGCGAAATCAGAGACAGCCTGCATCATTTTGATTTCATGAGACTGTTATCCCTAGACAGCACACTCATGCAAATTTCAGATCAGTTTTGTTTTCATTAGTGAAAAGCAGCAACATGGATCACGTAAATGGGGTCATACAGGAAGTTCCTTATTCAAAATATTTCATACAGGCTAAGATATGCTGATTGTAGAACTATTTCAGTCAAATTTCTCACCATATGTTCATGAAAAAGCTATAAACAACCAGCCCTACGACGGCATCTTGAAGCCAGGGAGTTTAAATCTTTGAAGAGAACAAATTCCTTGTACTTACAGATCCTGTAGATGGAGTAAGGGTGAACCTTCTTTCTTGGGCAGGATGTTTGTACAGTGAATATTCTTTGTACTAGTCTTTGCTCTATTCTTGTAAAATCAAGATCAAAACTGATCCTTATTAGTCAAACCAAACCCTTTATTAAATTAAGTGTAAAGCCTGGTTTAGAAATTAACAATGAAAATCGGAAAACAGAGATTAAACAGATGGGTTGAACTTTCCTGAACTGATCCTCCCCCCAGTTCTTTGAAAACTGAAGCAATCTTTGAGGCAAAACAGGCATTGGACAGCATCTGTCATCCAGAAGTTCTGTAGATGTTGTGCTGCTTCTTTGGTCTTGTTTTGAATTTCTCTGTCAATTTGAATAGACACAACAGAGTCTCTAGGAGTGATGCTCATAAGCTGAGAAGGCAAGGGCCGTGTGGGATGCAACAAAAGCTAAAAGATCTAACAGTTTTTTACCTCATCATGAACATCAGTGTCCCCAAACACTTCTCTTTTTTCACAAAAGAGTACACTTCACTGAAAAGCACAAGAAAGCTTATTTATCATTTTTAGTTGAAATGCAGTATGTTACATATCAATGTACCTAATGGTTTTTTTAGAAATTCTGAGATGTAGTGTATTTGCACACACACGTCTTCAAAAGAGACAAAACCACAATTTCTTAAAGGGTATTCAGAAAAGTAGAAACGCATGGCCAAGAAGTTTTAAATGTATTCTTGAGCAAATAGGTAGCACATGAATAAATATGTTGATTTTGCGACAAGCACTGAAAACAAAATTCTGGTTAGGAGCCTGCTTAACCTCATGAATGGTTTAGTCCTTCCTTCCTCCACCCTAAGCATGAAAGCTGCTCTCCACACCCTGGACTTGATCTAAACTACTGAATGTGATAGAGAAGTGTCTACTGATGTTGGATGAGGCCTGGGAGCCTCCAGGCTTGACCCCATAGGCCTGAATCAGCCCAAAGCCAGCCTGTGCTTCCCCATGGCCAGAAGTCCTTCCAATTCAGCTGTTAAGGTATGTGCAAAATATTTGAATTGCTTAATCAGACAGCCCTGCTCCTTCGAAAGAAAAGCAGAAATTTTGCCAGAATAAAACAGCACAGGTCTTGCTTTGGTACAGATGGTAATAATGAAGAATCACAGTTTCTGTTATCAGTTTTTTTGATGGAAGACATTTGTCTTTTTCAGTAAAACGAATATATAGTTCTAAAGGGCAGGGGGAGAAGATTGTGATTTTTTGCCCCTTTTTATTTTAATGGCTAAACATTGTAATGCTAGCTAAACACAAATTCTTGTCTGCTAATAAGTTCCTCTAGTTTGTAATAAATAGGAATGCTAATGACTAAAATTTGGTATTTGGTATGCATTGGCTTTTGTAAGTCTTTTCTTTACAGGCTTCATTGACATTCAGTATAGCAAGCTTCCTTTGAAACATATTTATAAAATAACTACAGTATAATTAAACCAACAAAGCCATCTTTTAAGTAAGCTTAATAGCTCAGTTTTTCACTCTGTAAATTTTTTATTTTAAGAAGGCAAAATAGTTATACTCAATTCTACTGTATATTTCATTTTGCATATAATATTTTCCTTTCATTTGCAATCTGTGCATATCTAATTCTTGACAACTGTGATTATTAATAAATGTGCAGGAAAAATATGCTTCGGAGATTCTTCCACAAGAATATTTTTTTGTTAATGAGAACTAAAACATATCTTGACAAAGACAATATAGGTAATATATATGTGTATATTCATATTTTAATAGCTAATGGTGGTGTGGTTAATACAGAAAAATGGATTAATAGATGTGGCAGGTAATACTTGACGTGGATGCTGTTTGATAAACATAGCTAAAAATATTTTAATTATATAAAAGCAATAGGTAAATAAAAGCAATTATATTTAATTTTGCTTTCAGCTTGTGAGCATTTTCTGTAAACTTTAATAGAGGGGAGAGCTTGTACAGAAGGCTAATGGTATAGCCACTGCTAACACTACTCATTACGGTTTCTAAGCAGTACTTGTTCTGAGGTATTTCTCTGGAAGACTACAGTGTTCTTCATAAGGGTGCTTGGAGCCTGGTAAGTCTAATTCATAATAATATCTACCTCATTCAGAAAATTAAAGTTTACAGAGTCCTCAGCAGTTTGAAAATCTTTATACTATTTAGAAGCATGATCATGTTTACTTAAGGATAAGGTAAAAAGTGATAACTTGCATTATAATAAGTGAAGTGGAACCTCGTAACTGTTTCTTAAACACTGTCCTCTACAGGCACAGTAATATTGAGACCCCATTTACGGTATGATGAATAAAAACAGTTGACATCATTGTTATAATCCTTATTTAAAACTGTTACCAAGGTTACTAATTACCATCACTGTGTGCAACAGGTCCCTCTGAAGCAGTATCTTTACAGATGAACTGTAACATGAAGGACTATAATAAAAGGCATAAGGGATTGTGCACAGGCAAAAATGCTGAAAATGACTCAAACACATCTACACTGTACTGTGCAAAACCTTTGCTTTCCACGCTGAAATACACAATGCAGCTGCTTGTTTAATTCGAGCTTTTAGAGGGATGTTAACTGCACCCTGAAGTGGCTTCACAAATGTCGGGGAGCAGAGGAGGTAGGGGCTACAGTGACCAATAAACCTGCTGCTGCTGCTGGAAAATGCTCTCCCGTCTTCCCCACTCTTAGCGGGGCACTTGGTTCACGGGGAAATCTGCCTCCATTGTGTTAAGCAGGACTGCAGGGAATCAACACGGAGCTGGCGGGGACGCGGCCCGCAGCCCCCGGGCTGAGGCCAGGCGTCCCCCGCCTCCAGAGGGGGATCTCACCCGGGGTGGCGGGGTGGCTAAAGGGAAAGCGGGGCTGCAGGTGACGTCCCGCTCGCCCACCGGCCACCACCTCCGTCCCCCTCTAAGTCACTCCACCCCGCCCTCAACTTAATGACACAAATCCGGGCTCTTAAAGTCTTTGCGACTGATCGTACTCGCTCATTTATAAATAATGATCTCCATATAGATGCATAACAACAACATACCAGAAGTGTTTGGGGAGAAATCCGATTAAAGTCTATAGCTTTTTTTCCCCTCTGTCCCGGAGCAAAAGTCTTGCCACAGGTCAGCTGCCGCGGCCGGCCCAAACTGCAGGGTTAAAGGGAAGAAAAGGCTCCAGGAGGACCGCTTCCCTCCCGGCGGCGGGAGGGGGCTGCCCCCAGCCCGTTCGCCCTGCTGCCCCTTCTCTTGCCCGGCCAGGGACGAAGGGAAGGAGGGAGGGAAGGGGGCTTGGCCGAGCATTTTGAGGGGAGGGAGCCGCCGCCCTGGCTGAAGCGTGAACTCTGCGCCCGGGACCGATTTCCCCCCGGCGCCAGCATCCCCGGGCGGGGGCGTGGGGCCGCCCCGCTCCGCCTGGACCGGCCCGGCCTGGGGTGGCGGTGACGCAGGACCGTGCTTTCCTTTCCTCTTTCGGGCGATTTAGGGGAACTAGAAAAACAAACATCGGGCCGTTTCATTAAACGGTGGAGAAAAGTCCGAAGGGAATGAGAGCGGGGCACATCCTTTTAGAGGAAGGACAAGGGTTCTCTGAGGAGGGAAAACAAAAGATGACAGTGGTGGCTGTAACCCCACCATGAACCAGGGACCTTCTGGCCACGCTCGGAGACCTAACCTCCCCGGACTTCCCATTACCTCTCCATGACACTTCACTAATGCTCACACAATGGCCAACTGAGCAGTTTAAGTAAAGATATTTTAACCTGAACTAAACATTGTCTCCAGACAATAGGATGCAAAGCAACATCTGGTACCACACATAAACAATGCTGTGCAACAGCATATGCTCGACGTCTGGAAGTTTATGTCAACGCTAAGCAGTCGAGGAGGCTGTCGCTGCTCGGCATGAAAGCTTAATAAATGGTTGTTTGCTGTGCTTCCGAGATGAGCATCTAGGATCCTTCCTCACAGGGCATCCCCTTCAGGTTGAGATTGTCCGGCAAGACATCTTCGGACCCCATCCGCGCCTCTTCCCTCCCGCCCTAGGAGCAGACCACCAGTGAGAAATGCCACGGGGAGAGGCCGTGGACCGGCCTAGGGACAACACCGGGTTACTCCTTCCCCGCTGTGGCTCCAGCGGGCACGGCTCGGCTGCCGGCGCTGGTGGAAACGGCGGACGCTGAATGGCAAACTTCAGGGAAGCGCTTCTTTAAAGAGGCGGCTCTAGGCTAATGAAACAACGGGAGGTGACTATTGCAAACAGCTGTTCCTCATAAATATTTCATTATACAATCAGATAATGCGTCTTACCACCTTCTCAATTATTCACAGATAAACATTTTCAAGACGTTTTGACATCTGTCTTAGGGCCTGCTATTAATTTAGTAATCACTATGGTTAAAAATGTATGGGGACTGCACCTCACAATAACTCGGATTTTTCTTACGGGAACAGCTACCGTAAGAGCTCGCCCTAAGCAGCTCATCAGGTCAAAGAGAGTCCTGAGATGGAGGGAGCGCAAGATCTTCGCCCTACAGCCCTCGGGCTGCCGCTTCGGGGGGCTGCGTCGGCCCCGCGCACCATCCCTGTGTGCCCGGGGCTGCGCAGCGCCGGGTCCCCCCCGGCGCCCTCCGGAGCTCCCGGGGAGAAGCGATGGGCGGAAGAAGCCGAGGGGGGAGAAAGACGGCACCTTGCCTCCCTGGCAAGCCATAAAACCACCCAGAAAAGTCTCGTCTGCCCCTTCGGTCGGGCTCTGGGCACAAGCGCTCCCGCCTCTCTCGGCGGGCGGAGG
>VXAC01001974.1:259643-270900 GCA_013399225.1 Rhipidura dahli
CGGTGTGACCATTTAAGACGCTGTCCCGGATCTCTCCGATCTATACAGGTTCCGAGTGGATTATTTGGGGTCTTTATAGCAGCAGAATTACCGCTTTACTCCCCCTCCCCCCAACACATATTCGCTTCCAAATTTCCACTTCTCGCCCGGCACTTTAACCCTCTCGATACCTTCTTCCCCTCCGCCTGAAGCGATGCCCTGCAGAGGAAGGTTGCGAAGAGGCAGAGGCAGCTCGACTGAGCTCCCCGTCTCAGCCTCAGCGGCCTCCCGCTCCCACCCCACCTCCCTTTAAGAGCACTTCCCCCAAAAAAATCAGGTCGTGCTCTTGGTGGTTCCTTGTCCCTATTTTATGGTCACCCTCAGCTGAGCTTGCTCCCTCTCCTCGTCTTCCTCACGCTCACATACTCACACACACACTACAGGAGCCCGTGAGGAAGTGATCTTAATCTAAATATCAAACTTACCGGCCGGAGGATCCTGCCTTGGGAAAGTTCTGCTCTGTTGGGTCTCAGAGTTAAAGAAACCACCGTCATCCCTCATTAAGAGCTCAGGTCTTGGGGAGAGGGGCTGCTGGCGGAGGGCCACGGGCGGTGCCGGCTCTGCGCCCCGAGGGGACCCAGACCCCCTTCCCCGCATGCGGCTCCGGCGCTCTCGGGACAGGGTAGCCCCGGGCAGCGGCCCCGGGGTTTCTCCCGTGGACACGGGCGTGCGCACCTAGCCGTGGCTCCGCGGGGGGATACGCGTGCTCCCCGCTGCGGGAGGGGGCCCCGGGGCAGTGCACCGGCTCTGCCCGGCCGCCAGCTTCCTTGGGGGGTGGAGGGGTGGTCGTGTGCTTGTTCACAGCTACACCGGGAAACTGGGAGCTTTTCGTGTTTACAACCGGCTCCGGCTTGTATTGGTGAAATGTAGTTCAAGCAGCGCTCCTGTGTGTCGCGGGCTCTTAACTGGAGCTTTGCTCAGTCATTGAGAGCAATAGAAAGTATATGGAAATCAATATATAGACAGTGTGGAGGGCAGATAATGGATTCGAGTCAGTGAGTGTTATAATCTGCATTATGGGCTTCCTATTGTTTAGACTGAGCACAAATTTCCAAAGGGTGAAGTGTTGGGTTTGGGTCCCCCCCCCACCCCCGCCTTCTTCTTCTTTTTGGAGGGCTTTGTGTGTATAGGGGGAGGGGGAGTGTTAAATCCTCCTGCCACAATTATCAGAGTACACCCACTCCCCCCTTTCCGCCCGCCCCATCTGATTTTAAAGGTAGTGCTTTCACGGCGAAGCTAATGACTTTCATTTAATTGAACATGCCCTGATGTAGCGGATTGTTCTCGCAGCCCTACGCCTTTGTTGCTTTTGGGGGGAAATAAAGCTAATCAAACCTTTTGTCACGGCCAAATTCTCCCTCAGGGTCTCCCAAACATTTGTTTGAATAATTCACCTCAAGAATTGAAAATACTAATTGATTTTAAAATGCTAGCCCGGAGGGACAGGGAGGTGGGGGGTTGGGGTGGGGGGAGCCTGGAAATTAGAGGCGAAGAGCAAACGTCTACCTGCCAGCAGCGAAGCCTCCGCAGCCGCTGCCCTCGCCGGTAGCCGCGGCCGGGCTGAGCCCCCCGTGCAGGCTGCGGTGCCCCGCCGCCGCCGGCCGCACTCTCCGCTCCGTCCCCTCCCTCGGCCTCTTCTCCCCCTCCCCACCGCCAAACTGCGCCTGGTCACCTTGGTCTCGGATTCTCCGCTAAAGTGCCGGCGGTGGCAGGGGTGGGCTCCGCCGGGCGGGGAGGGGATCCCGGTCCGGGCGCCTCGGCCCCATTCAGGGAAGAATTTTGATGCGATTCATTAGAAGTAACGAGTTGACATAAGGTAAATCTACATCGAGGGGGCCTTTCTTTGAGTGCATGGGGAAGCTTCATTAACCATCGCTAACAAGGCGTGCAAATGCTCTGATTGGGCAGCTTTCTTGTAACGCCAAGGCCTTAGCAGGATGCCCACCTAATGAGGGTCACTACAAGAGACTGATAAAATATTCAAATTTTCCGTCGCACCAGGAACTTTGTACTAAAGGAGAAAGTTGAGACAACTGTGTGCTTGTTTACCTTGGGAAGGCACACTCGGGGGAGAAGGCATCTAGCGCTGACATCTCCATCTCCCAGAGAAGCCCCGAGCTGGATGGTCGCTGCTTTATGGACGTTTATTTGTTAAATTCGTCAACAGATTTCCCCCCGCCTTCTCTCCCTCTCCCCCATTCTAATTGTGTTTCTCTCGGGTTTAATGCGCTGATTAATAAATAACCTGTCTGCGAGGTTCTACACTTTTTTTCGCTTTTCTTTCCTTTTGTTTTCCTTGAAGAATTATTAAAATCAGCCTGATGGCTTTAATGATACGTCAATCATTTCAAAGTTGCTGCTTGTTGCTAATATGTCACTCTGTACACATCACTACTTTCCTCGCTGCAGCGTTTAAAGCCTGTCCCCTTCTCCCCCCGCAATTTGTTTCTTCAAGTTTTCATAGCTAGGTTACGATTTCTAATTAGAGCTAAGTATTTCACTTAATATTTAATTTAGACGCCCAGCACATATATCATACCTAGATCAGTCAATCAAGTGTCCCTTGTTGATAATGCTACATCATTAAGAGTTGTGTTTAATTCAGGAGAAAGCGACTGTACGGCTGCTTCTGTTGCAGAGCAGGTAACTTTCGACTGGCGGGAGCTGCCAGCACATCCAGAGGGATGGGGGAAAGCAGCCCAGCCCAACTGGGAGGCAGCTGCGGCTCCCTCACCTCCTCGGGAAAGTTTTCTGCTTCCCAAGCCGTCTTCTCACCGAGGAGGCGAACTGCATTCCTTTTCTCACTTTAAAAACAAAAGTAATTAAAAATTTGTTGGTATTTCACGTTTCCCTCATCCAGCCTCCGTGTTTATGAAGAATAAAGCTTGGGAGGGGTCCCCGGAAGTTTAACTTAGAAGCTGGAGCAGTATTTTGGACCACTAATTAAATACCCCCTCGACTTCTTAAGCCAATCCAAGCAACTAAAAAAATATAAATTTGCACTTGTTTGTTATCACCACTGGTACAGCACACACGGCATCCACAGGGCTGTGTTACGGGAGCCGGATGGGCCACATTTTACCCACCCATCAAATGCGCATTCATTTATCCCGGGAAATCGTGACTAAAGAAAGAGAGGAAGAAAGAAAGAGGGAAGGAAGGAAGGAGGAAGATAGATGTGTTTTTTAATACAGTATCCGTTCAAAATTTTCAGCACTTGCCTCTGAAGACTGACAAAAATCCAGTTAAATCGTTATATTAATAATAAAAAAAGCCTAACAAGACCAACGCGATGGTCTCTCCTTTACCTGCCCCGGGCTCTCCCTTTCTCCCCCCCTCGCCTTCCCCCTCGCCGCGGCCGCAGTGCTGCATTTTCCTCTCACCGGTACCTAGACCGCTACGCCCCAGCCCCGTCTGAACCCCTGCCTCCCCCGATAAAAAAAAATAATCAGCGCTCGCAAGCTTCGACTGAGTCACTCCCGAGTCAGGATTAAGGGGCACTAACTAGGCAGCAGAAAATCGCAGCCTCCTGGGAGCGACCATCAAAACAAGCAGTGAAATAAAAGAGCTTCTCTCTCTGCTTCCCTTCCTCTCCCCAGAAAAGTCCTCCAGGTTGGCAGCCCGACACACACTCACGCACACAACTTCGTAGGACTCCCTCCGGAAGAGAGCACTGGCTTGCCCGGGNNNNAGCCGATCCCATTGACAGTTTGCAGCCAGCAGCTGCAGTCATTAAAAGCCATTTACACCCTGGCCTCCTCACACAAAGCTGGAGCGCCAACAATTATCTGCGTGCACATTTCAGGACATGAGAATGTGTCCCTAACAGGCTTAGGGGAGCGCTGAATCCCCGGCCGGGCTGGGCAAGCGCAGGATCCGCTCCCCGAGGTCTGGCTANCACGTTTCCCTCATCCAGCCTCCGTGTTTATGAAGAATAAAGCTTGGGAGGGGTCCCCGGAAGTTTAACTTAGAAGCTGGAGCAGTATTTTGGACCACTAATTAAATACCCCCTCGACTTCTTAAGCCAATCCAAGCAACTAAAAAAATATAAATTTGCACTTGTTTGTTATCACCACTGGTACAGCACACACGGCATCCACAGGGCTGTGTTACGGGAGCCGGATGGGCCACATTTTACCCACCCATCAAATGCGCATTCATTTATCCCGGGAAATCGTGACTAAAGAAAGAGAGGAAGAAAGAAAGAGGGAAGGAAGGAAGGAGGAAGATAGATGTGTTTTTTAATACAGTATCCGTTCAAAATTTTCAGCACTTGCCTCTGAAGACTGACAAAAATCCAGTTAAATCGTTATATTAATAATAAAAAAAGCCTAACAAGACCAACGCGATGGACTCTCCTTTACCTGCCCCGGGCTCTCCCTTTCTCCCCCCCTCGCCTTCCCCCTCGCCGCGGCCGCAGTGCTGCATTTTCCTCTCACCGGTACCTAGACCGCTACGCCCCAGCCCCGTCTGAACCCCTGCCTCCCCCGATAAAAAAAAATAATCAGCGCTCGCAAGCTTCGACTGAGTCACTCCCGAGTCAGGATTAAGGGGCACTAACTAGGCAGCAGAAAATCGCAGCCTCCTGGGAGCGACCATCAAAACAAGCAGTGAAATAAAAGAGCTTCTCTCTCTGCTTCCCTTCCTCTCCCCAGAAAAGTCCTCCAGGTTGGCAGCCCGACACACACTCACGCACACAACTTCGTAGGACTCCCTCCGGAAGAGAGCACTGGCTTGCCCGGGTTTGTTTAGGAGGAGGTTTTTGGGGAGAAGGGGAGGGTTGCTCCCTGCCCTGCAGAGCCACATGTCATTTTAGCAGCTAAAACAATAAATCATGTGGGACCAAGTAAGATTGACTGGAAACGGACGGCAGGTTCCCCGGCCTGGAGAAGATGGCTATCTTCCACGCAGGGGGACCCCGCCTTACGCGTCCCCGGACCCCGGCCCCCAGCGCGGAGGTGGGGAAGGGCTGAGGGGGAGGCGGGGGGAGACCGCGCACCCCCGGGCGCTCCCCCGCGGGACCTCCGCCTGCCCGTAACAAACTTACAGGATCCGGAAAGGATTTCCCCAGCCGAGAGGGCAGCCTCNGCCGCGGGAGCCGGCGGAAACGTCTGAGGATGCTGGTTCCGTCCTTGTAAGAGCCTCTGGCTGGCAGAGCTCCCGTGCTGGACCTTCGCGGCGCAGAGAGGAGAGTGGGCTTCAGGAAGATCTTGATACTAGGTGATAGGAAGGGTTGCGGGTTTGTTTGGTTTCAAACACACACGCACACAGAATAGATGCGTTGAAATAGCTTACAGAAGGATATTGTGGAAGAAAGATTTACGCCACAAATCCAGTTGTTACATGTTTCGTATGTCGGGGGGGACNAAGAACGTGAGGACAACTTCAGACCTTGAATACTTAAAAAGAGAGAGAGAAAAAAAAAAAAAAAAAAAAAAAAGAAGAGGGGGGTGAACAAAAGACAGAGAGAGAAAGAAAGAATAAATATATGTAGAAGCTTTCAGAGATTCATCAAGAATACTAATAGAGGGGTTGCAACCTATATCTGAACGACCAGTGTATGATAGTCCGTGAGATTAAAAAAAAAAACACCCTGAAACAACAGAGGAGGTTTGGATGTTATTCTGAAAATGCATTTTAAGGTAGTTTAATTTGCAGCTTGGAGAAAAATGGAATCAAATATTAAGAAACTCCCTCAGGAATTCCCCCCACTCTCCCCTCTGTAATCCTTTACATAAAAGGAAAGGATTACAATGAAAAAGATTTTGTGTGTGTGTGTGTGTATTAAAATCTTTGGCTAAACATATTGTTGTCCAATTAATACCTCCAAGTCGATTTGTAGAGGGGCTGAAAAGTCTCTTTCCCTCCTTAGCTGTACGACTGGAAATATGAGCCAGAGAAGGTGGGAGGGTAAAAAGAAGTTTTCCCCAAGTCTGTTAACAGAAGTACTTAAGCAGATCACTAAAAATTAAGAGGGCGAATTATTTCTATTAGGACTATGAAGCCATGTAGCACACCGATGACAGTTTAGTGGAAATCAGATGAATGTGTAATACAGCGAGCTTCTTCCAGTCCAGCAGCTCTTCCAACTGGACCTATTCATCTGCCACTTGGAATTATTTCACGAGGAGTGCGCTGTGAAAGGATCACAACCAGTTTGGAGCGCAGCTAAAGAACTTCTACCACCCATAGCAGTATTATTACTATCCTTCGGACAGGGCAAGTCACGCTATGTTTTCACATTTTAATTGTAATATCTCACTTCCCCCCCTCCTTCACTCCATTGATGTCTGAAAGTAGTTTGGGCTCCAAGCCTCACCCCTCGATCTCCATCGGAATGCAGAAAAGATCTTTAAAAAAGTTTTGAATTCCTCAATGATTTTTCTTCTAGAAAGGCGGCTTAGGATAATTATTTCAGCTTTATTGAGGGCAGATTAGTTGAAGTCTGGATGCTGCGTTTCAATACTCGTTGTACATGCCTTTACAATGTCGGTATTGTTTGCTACTGTGTGTGAACCTATTCAAAATATACACTTTTTAACACCAAGCAAAGTCCTGTCTAAATATACACAGTAAGTCTGGAAAGATGTCCATGACCCGTACAAATCTCTGTAAATCACACTTCCATAGCTACAGAAACCAAACAAAAGAGTTACCAGCTCAAGATGCTGATTAAATCTTCTTAAAAGCAACATACCTAATAATAAATATAGTTGCATGGTAGCAAGGTCTGACGACCCAGCTGTGTCTTACTGAGGGATGGACTCAAACCACAGAGATTTCCCCTGCACCCAATTTAAANNNNCCGAAATTTCCCCCGCCTCCAAGTTAAAAAAAAAAAAAAAAAAAAAAAAAAAGGGCTCAAATCCACTTTTACTCGCATCTCTTTCCTCTTCCTCGCACAAGAGCCTTGCGAGCTGGGGTTAGAAATTGCGGGGGAAAGGAGAGGTGCGGTGTAAAGCCCCTGCGGATTTGGGGGTGAGGAACAGCCTCGCAAGGTCGCCGGGCTCCGGAGAAAGGAAGGGCCGAGAGTAGGTGAGGGGAGTGGGAGGAGGAAAGCCAGAATGCAAGAAAAACAAAGTGGAGAGAGGGAAGAGAAAGGAGAGGGAAGGGAAGACGAGAAGGAGAGGGAGGGCGGGGGAGCGAGGAGCCGGACGGGGGAGGCAGCGGGCGCGGTGCCGCCGGGGTCGGGCGCGGAGCCGGGCGGCCGGAGCGGATCCAGGCTGGGAGCCCTGGGCTCCCGGCGGAGCGGCCGCGGAACTCCGCGGGCAGCGGATCCCTCCTTCCGCGGAGAGGGGCAGGGAGCGGGAGAGGGGAGGAGAGGCTCTTCGGTGAACCAGGGCTAAATCCAGCCTGTACTGTATGTGCCTGCTTCTGGGAGGGTCATCGGCGTGAGGATGGGTCTAATGATCTCATCTTTCTTTTCTTCCCCGGTACTATTAGTGCTCAGATAGGCAGAATGAAGTGAAACTACGTGCAAATCATGTGTAAATTGTCTCAGTTAGGAGCCCTTTATCCGAACGTGTATCCCAGCCTGGCCCATTTACTTTTCCCCCATATCTCCTTTAGCTTTAACGAGGCTCGTTAAGATCACAATAATATTCCACCCTCTAATTGCTCATCCCATTCAACAAATATGTGCACACTGCTTTTCGCATTATTTGATCCCTTATTTAGGAGGGGTGTGGAGAAGGAGGGGGGAGAGACAGGGAGAAGGGGAAGTGCTGAGATTAGGAGTTGCAAAGATTAAGGAGGAAAAAAAAATCCAAACAACAAACCAGGCTTTTCCACCAACCGCCCGGCTTCCCTCCCCCCCGTGCATTTGGGCGAAGTGGTAAAAACCTCCCTTACGTACTCCGTAATGATTGGCAGGGCTGACAGTGATTGGCAGCGGCTGCCATGGCAACGCCACAACGACACTCAGAAGACCAATAGAAAAGCGAAACAAAATGTTTCAGCGCTGCACTCACTGTGGATTTAGGGGAGATATTATGAGGCTGTTGTCATTAGGGCGATCGCTGTTGAATCACTGAATCCTGACTCGGCGGCGGCGCGGGGCCGGGTGTGTGTGAGTGCGTGTGCGTGTGGGGTGTGTGTGAGCGCGCGTGTGCGTGTGCCCGCGTGTGCGTGTGAGTGTGTGTGTCCCCGTGCCTCTATGTGGCTGTGTGTGCGTGTGCGGGTGTGGATGCGTGCGCGGTGCGTGTGCCCTTTCCTCCCTTCTTCCTCCCTTTCTTTCTTTTCTCCTTGATTTATCTCCCCCTCTTCCCGGTCATCCCATGGTGTTCAGGTCCCCGCTAGAGCTTTATCCCACCCATTTCTTCTTGCCAAACTTCGCCGCCGATCCGCACCACCGCTCTCTCCTTCTCGCCAGCGGCGGCGGCGGCGGCGGCAGCGGCAGCGGCTCGGGCTGCAGCCCCGGTGCCGGCGGCGGTGGAGGCGGCAGCTCCCGGGCACCCCACGAAGAGTTGTCAATGTTTCAGCTGCCCACACTCAACTTCTCCCCGGAGCAAGTGGCCAGCGTCTGCGAGACGCTGGAGGAGACTGGAGACATAGAAAGGCTCGGGAGGTTCCTCTGGTCGCTGCCGGTGGCGCCGGGGGCATGCGAGGCCATCAACAAGCACGAGTCCATCCTCCGCGCCCGGGCGGTGGTGGCCTTCCACACGGGCAACTTCCGAGACCTCTACCACATTCTGGAGAACCACAAATTCACCAAGGAGTCCCACGGCAAGTTGCAGGCCATGTGGCTCGAAGCGCACTACCAGGAGGCCGAGAAGCTAAGGGGTCGCCCGCTGGGGCCGGTTGATAAATACAGGGTGAGGAAGAAGTTTCCGCTGCCCAGGACCATTTGGGATGGCGAGCAGAAGACGCACTGCTTCAAGGAGAGGACTCGCAGCCTCCTGAGGGAGTGGTACCTGCAGGACCCTTACCCCAACCCCAGCAAGAAAAGGGAACTGGCTCAGGCCACGGGGCTCACCCCCACGCAAGTAGGCAACTGGTTCAAAAACCGAAGGCAAAGAGACAGAGCAGCGGCGGCTAAAAACAGGTCAGTGGGGCTGCGTTGCCACGCTCCGGGGCGGGGGGCGAGGTGGGCGGCGGGACCTTGCGGGCGGACGGCCGCGCTCCGCGGCTCGGCAGCCGCCTGGGCGGCAGCGCGACTCTGCCTCTCCTTTCCTCCTCCTCCTCCTCCTCCATCGGGGAGAAATCGGTCCCCCCGCCGAGCGGGTAGGTCTCTTCCCGTCATCCACAGGGATGCGACGGGGACAGACACGGCTCAAAGTCGCTTGACGTGCCTCCAACCCTGCCCCGGCTCCCTACGGGCTCCCGGACTGCGGACAGGGCTGGGGTTCCCGGCGGGCATGAGCAGCTCCGTGGGCGCGCGTGTGCGTAGATGTGCGCGGAGCACATCGGCTGCGGCGGGAGCAGCACCCGACTCTCTCGGCCTCCCATCGCTGGCGGCTGGCGCGGGAAACGGGAAACCCCCCGTCTCCGGGTCGGTGGGCTCCGGTTTGACTTTCGGCTTGTTGGGATCTGTGCCTGGCCGGGCTCTGGCGCGGTTCCCCCGCCGAAAGGCCGAGGCAGGCTGTGCGGTTCAGAGACGGTTTCGGCGGAGCCGGCGGCTCCGCTCCAATTGTTCGTGTTGCTCTGCATGCGCAGCGGGACCAGCACAAGCATAGCCCCAGAGCTCTTTGGCTCACGGAGAAGAGAGAAAAAACAAACAAACAAACAAGCAAAAAACATTTAAGAGATCGGGAACCTTTTTTTTCCCCTGAATTTCCATTTCTGTGTTTACACCACATGGCGACCTGGCCTCCTGGTCGTGTTTCCTGTGCATTTACGCTTGCATTTATTTGCGTGTCTCTCGGTGTCTTTTTTCTTTTTTTTTTTTCCTTTCTGCTTTGCCATGATAAAAGTGAGGCACCCTTCTTCCTTTCTTTTGCTTTTTTTTTTCTTTCTTTCTCCTTATTCTCTTAAAAGTTATTTTGCAGTTGAAAATGGACCCTTAATCTAGTTTGACGCATTGGTTTTATTTTAATTTAAGTTTCGCTACCATTGTAAGCGTGTAAACAAAAACTTCTTGTTCTTGTAAATGCTGTCTCTTAAATTCCTCCTAATTATAGCACTGGTGCTATTGATTAAAGATTCTGTAGGAGAAATGTAACCTAAAAGTGCCTCGCTATTTAATTTCCATTAGATGGAAAACAGATCAGCTTAGGACTGTAAATAAACAGAAGTTGCCTACGGATGCTTTTGTTGACTCAACGCTGTTGACAGCAGATGAATGCACCAGGATTTGTAAATGGGAGAAAAATCAAAGACTCTGAAATTAGACAACTTAAAATAATGAGAAATGTAGAATAAACCGGCTACTTTTTTTCCCCTGTTCTTTGCAGGAAGTTAAATAAAAAATACGCGGGTGAGAAGTGTTTGAGCAAAGAGTGTGTTTTGATTCACCCTGGAAGTCCTAGGCGCTAGAGGTTAAGGCTGGCTTCTCAGTCCAGGACTTTTAGATTTTATCCCTGAATTGGACTTTCTTTGGGTTTCGAGTGGAATAAACGGACCCAGAGGAATATTTACAATATGCTTGGGAACCTAAAAATTATTTATTGCCTCTTAAAAAAAATATTCAAAGGTAATATTCCCTTAAGCGTTGGCAATGTACAAACAAGCACTTTCAAGCTGATTTTGGCTTTCAAATGAGAAAAGGACTTAAATTTCTAGGGGAGAGAAGCGTTGTGTTCCACAATCTACTTCTTTTATTTTATTCTTAGCGCTGCGTCCCTGGGACAGGATCCCCCTCCATCCCTGCCGCAGATCCCAGAGTGTCTATGCACTGGGAAATATTTAGGCAGGTATTGGACAGAGCACAAAATGGGGGTCCAGTATGATTCTTGCCCGCTACGGACCGCTCCTTGAAGCTTTTCGCGGTGTCCAAGTGCTAAGGGGCTCACCCACACACGGTTTCTCCTAGGCCCGCCGTGCCGCGGGGATGAATAAATGGCACTCCGGGGAAAGAGAGGGCGCTGCTCGTGTTTTCCAAACGTGGGCACAGGGAAGAGCTTTTCCCCGCGCTCCCCGTCCCGTTTCGGATCGCGGCCCCTGTCGCTCTGTGTGCGCTGGGCGCCGTTTCCCCGAGGCGGCCTGGCCCGGCAGCGGGGGCAGCGCGGCCCGGACGCACGGCTTGGCTCTGCATCCCGCCGCCGCTCCGGGCTGCGCGGGG
>VXAC01001974.1:280366-334453 GCA_013399225.1 Rhipidura dahli
CCTCCTTCTTCAGCCCTTCAGCCCTCGTCTGCCTCTGCTGCCCCCCGGCTGGAGCCCCAGCCCCTTCCCCGCACCTGGAGGTGCGGCAGGCCCGGCCCGCCAGCCCTGTGCTCTGCCCTGCCCTCCGCCGCCGCTCCTGGGCCGGACGCGCCCCTCTCCCGCCGCCGCAGGGACCCCCCCGCCCAGGTGCATCCCCTCTCCCTTCCCGCCGGGCTCCTGCAGAGACCCGCGCCAGCGGGGCTGGGGGGCGGTGGGGGGGGAGCGTGGCCCTCCCACCGTCTCTCCCCTTCTGGCATAAGACTCTTTCCCAGCTCCTCCGAATTGTTTGTTTTGCCTGGAACAAAAGGTGTGTGTGGCGGGGTCGGGGGAGGCGGCCCATTTGCAGCAAAGTCCAGGCACGGCGGTGACATATGTCTGTCATTTTCGGATGTGAAAAGCAGGGATGTGCAATGCCGAGCCTTCTCCTTATTCCCTGGTGAAGGTACTCGGAGGAAGCTGTCAGAGGGCTTTGAGAGGATAAGACAGAGCAGCCTTAAAGAGGAGCTTTGCAGCTGAGTGGCTGACTGAATCCGTCTTACCTATGTACGTAAGGTTTCATATTCATAGCCGTTGTCTGAACGTTGATACATAATCTCTCGCCCTTGTTAATTCTCAATAGATGCAGAGATAACTAATCCTCCCAGATAGATAGACACGGGCAGATTACGCGAGTGCAGTCTATCTACCTATCTGTCTGTATAGCCCCACACCCATACACATAAGAGAGTAAAGCGTTTTCACAGCGTTTTCTACCGCAGGAGTACACAGAAGTGAGCAGACACTGGGTCCGACGCCTCGCCTAGCAGACGTAGAAGTATTCGGCGAGAATAAACATACATGTATTATTTATCACTCACATATTCGGGGCTACTTGTGGTTAGAGTTTTTATGTCCTGCACCCACTCTCTCTCCCTCTCCTTCTCCTCAGTTTACTCGAGTTTTATACAAACATGTACTAGCTTTCTTAATGAGGAAAATTACGGAAAGAGAGAGAGGGAGGCTAAAGATTGGGTAGGTCCGGAGTCTTTCAAAAACCAAACCAAACTCAACTCTCCCCCTCCCCCCAGCCAGCAAGACCGCGCTTGAAATTATTTATCTGCTGGGCAAAGAGACCTATCTGAAGTCAACGGAGATACTATTTTGATTGCCCAAAAGTATGCCCGTCCTTAAGGCCAGCCAGCGTCAACAGCGAGAGCTACCTGGGCTCTGCCTTATTCTGATTTTTAGCATATATGTTTTATGGACACCAATCGCAAAAAACAGCGATCTGCTGAATGACTCCCCGAGTGTGCCTAGCCTCTGCCCGCCCCAGTCCGGGGGCACTCGGAACCCCCTCCCCGGGAAAGCCGGGCACGATGGCGCCGGTGGGGCAGCGCCCGTCCCCGCCGGCTGCGCAAACACCGTGGTTTCAACTCGGCTGAGTTTGCAAATGTCGTTTAGTACCTGTCCGCCTCCGCGGATGGGATGGCTTTGCAGCAGCTCGAGAAGCTGCCCGGCTGGGGCCCGGCGGGAACAATCCCACACCTGCCGCCGAGTCTCGGTCACCCCGGCCCGGCCCGGCCCGGCGACCCTGCCGGGAGAGGTCCCTGCGGGCGCAGCGCAGCCTGCCAGCCACAGCTCTGTGCAACGGGAACCCTGCCCCCGGCTCGGGGCTGGGGGGTGGGGGTGTTCAAATGCCACCTCACTACACCTCGGTGAATATTAAACATCATTGTCTTACAAATGAGGAGAAACCGCTACCGTCAGAATAATAATAAACTACTCCTTGAAACCTCAAGTCTTTTACAGCGGGGCGTTAGAGACGACGAAGCTATTAGCGCTAAAATCGGATTCCTCCCACCTGCGACTTCCCCGTGTCCTGATGTTCCGAAACTGTCCGTCTTGTTTGTCATCTTTGTTCTGCTATTAGCGATACGACACACACTGGTCCCCACAAGAATGATGGGATGATTTCGTCCCGGCTAAATTCCTGCAACAACCCCGCTCCGAAAAGGGGTACTTTCACTCCGGTCCTGCCCTTCCGATGACCACGTTGTCTCCTTGACTGGAAACACGGGGGGGACATGGGACTTTGTCACTGAATCTGGGTCAGAAGACGAAGGCAGCTTATGTTCCCTGGCCAAGGTTTTTCCCTTTGGCTAACGACTTTGTCCTGTGTCAGTGAAGTCACTAAGACTTGTTTGTGTCTGCAGGTCCAGAGCAAACGTTGAAGAATTTTACACCTCTCTGCTACGGCTGTGAATGTGTGAGTCACTCACTCGAGAATAACCATGTATCAGAGGGGAAACAGCTCCCTGCAAGCAGGGACCGTGCATTAGGAAGCAGCTTCCCGAGCTGTATTGTTCAGACTGATGCTTACTTGTCTCATTACTAAATCAAGATACTCCTCTGTCTCATGCAACATCCCAGTGTTACATCTCGAGAAGGCAGAGGAAAGTCCTAAGAAGTGAAGGTAACAGGTTGAAAAACTGAGGCAGGAAACAAGCCCCACCACCCTTCCAAAACAAAAACCTCTTCACCCAAGTGTAACACCAAATAAACCACAAATCTATACATAATCAATACTGATCTGGAACCAATCTGCTCCTCCCCAGCTTCGTGCAGATCCAGGGCTGCAACGGCTTGTGATTACAGAGAGTAGGAGGGTCATTTTCTAACAAGGGTGCTCACTGTATCTGAGCTCCAAATTATCCAGAGAGGACAGATGGCCCTTCTGATCTTATAATGAGAGCAGGGAGTGATTATCAGCCTGAACCAAAAAATGATGCTCTGCTGACATATTTTCACAGGTCTGAAATCTGTGCTTGCACTTATGCCTCGCTTCATATCCCTCTTCGCTTAATTTAGGCATGGTTTGGGATTTCAGAGGGCTGTGTGAAATCCGTTCATTTATCTCTGTCTGCGCGTCTGTGTCTCTCTCCCCATGTATCTATCTAGGACGTGTGTACAGACACAAAACAAAGGAAAGTAAAAGGTCATTTCACAGGAACTCTTAACCCAAATCACGCTTGGCAAAATATTTATATATAAATATATTTGCCGATAATTAAGAAGCCCAGCTGCTTCCCGGATGCCTGGATTTTATGTCTGCTCCTTGGCAGTTTTCTGGAGCTGTTGCATTCCATCTTTGCAATTACTACGATACATGGTGAGTCAGCCCAGACCCCAGGTCCCTTTGGAAAAAAAAAAAAACATACTTGTGTAAGTGCATATCTGGGGCTTGTATTCATGCTTTAACTGCTTTTATTTTTTCAGAAGGATCTGTAGCAGAGAGCAGAATTCCCCATGAGGAAAAAAAATCATTACAGCCAAGTGTAAAGGGAGATATTTATGTCATTTGCAGATTTCTGTGACTTTTTAGCTCAAAAGCAGTGTTAATCACCTGCACAGAAAGTGTAACAGAGAAGAAGGGCCGGGGAAGCTCCTGGTGACTGGCAGTAGTCAGATCTCCAAGTCCCTCAGAGGTGAACTTGCAATTGCAGTGAAGTTAGGTCAGTACAAACAAATTAAATCAGGGAGCTATTCAGTGGTTACACAGTTATTCCACTCTCCTATTTGCACTGTAATATTGCATTACCCTCTAATTGTCACATACACTTTTCACTCTCCAAATATGAAAGACAAATACTGAATCCGCTTAGAGTTGTACCGCTTTCCAGGCTGCCCGGCTGGGCCAGGAAAGCCTTTTCTACGTGTTCTTGCTGCCATCTACTGGTCCCAGGGCTCTGAGCCAGCCCTGCACCTCTGAAACTTCCCTCTATTTTCACAGCCGGGAAGAAAAAGGGCTGTGGCAAATAGTGGGAAATACACCTAGTGGGAAAAGGCGTGATAATGTCACCAATGGCACTGGGAGGTCACCACGTCGTTAATTTTAGTCACAGTGAAAAACGATGCTTTTAGTTACTGGAGCTATATTCACTACTTAGAAATAAGCATGATCAACTTTGCAGACTCCAGCTGTAGGAGTAAGCTGGTTTTATACAAATAAGGCAGTTATTTCAAATTTTTGGTGCTAAGAGCTTTTAATAACATATATTTTTTAAGAACAACCATTCCTTTTGCAGAAAAAAAAAAGTTTAGATATCATTACCATCGTCAGATTTAAAGGCAGCCACTGCCAAAGTTTTCCCTACTCCCTTTTCCCTCTTCAGTACGTATCTAAACTCCATCCCCAAACCTTGGCAGAAGAGGTGTGTCATACTATATAAGTAACATCAGTTTGGCTTTGTCTGCATTTTGTAAACACTTTCTCTATAAAGTACTTTGTTTTCATAGCAGCAGCATTTTTTCCCAAGGTGTTTCCCAACACCTCATGTTACTCTGTTTATTTCCAAATGACGGCTGATTTGAAATAATGTCACCATCTAGTAATTTTATCCCATGAAAACCATACCATATGCATAAAAGACTTCTTGAACAAATGTGTGGTTAGAAGACGTTTATAGAGCAGTATGTTCCATTTCCACCTGTATACTGTCTAGGCCAGATGCACTGAGGGCTTGACTGTCATTTGACTCTGGAGGCTTGAGGTAAGTCTCCCAGGTTCCTGTGATTCCTCCAGTAAAGCTTTCACAATGCTCACACTTCAGAGACACATTGTACAGGAATTTTCTGATGGCATCAGGAAGCTTTGGGGCATTCTGAGGGCAACACGAAATTTTAGGCCTTGGACCCATCAGCTGCCTCAGGTCAAACACCCCTGTCCAAAGTCCACCTACAGAGCCTCACTGTGGGGTCAGTGATTTACCATCTCAAAAGTACTGCTTCCTCCATGGTCCCTTGCAGTGTGAGAAACTTCGGTATTGATTTTTACTCCAAACAAGGCAGGGTATAGCTGTTAATACAGCTATATATACTGTGTAGCCACAGTTAACCATAGAATACCTTTCTACTTCCATGTGACAGAAATCCACCTTAAGGAGTTCTGACTGGATGGGCCACATCCCTCTAGGGTGGTGACTTATCTAAGTCCTAATTCCTTTAATGCCTTAGGTTTAATTTTCAGGAAATAGTTTTCTGAGGTTTCTGGGTTGCATTTCTTGATTCATAAATCTGCCTGACTATTTTAGCCATCCCCTGGATCTATGTCACAGTTTCTGGGACACCTGACCTTTGGCAGCAGGGATCTTCACCCAAATGAGGTTAAGAAAGCAGAGTTTGAACTCCAGCTGGGAGGAGAACACCAACAATATAAGTGATGCAATGCAGATACCTTGAGTTGTTTGTGCCTCATTCTGAAAAGCCAGCTAAACAGCATGGTCTGAGCACAAGGAAACAGACTCAGGAAACACCATGCTTTCCTTCACATAGCTAATCAATGAAAGCACAACCCCCAGGCTCCTGTCTGGCCTTGACTTCTGCATCAAACAAAGCATACAGGATTTTTTAAGGACATGCATACAATTATAGTATGTATTTCAAAAATGTAGATTTTTAAAGTAAGACCAAAGACATTTACAATGTGTCATGAAACATCCATGCCCTGGCAATCCCCTCTCACTCCTCCATACACTGTACTCATTTTGACAGTTTCCATGAGATGTGAGCACAGGAGCAGTCTGCTAAGAGGTACCTGAGGGGCTGATCAGCAGAATAAAGCCTTCACACAATGGTAGAGAGTCACATCCATCTCCATGAGATCTCTGAGGGTCACTCCCTCTTTAGTAGTGACTTATTTCTCATTAAGAAATACGGTGACACTCATACCTGCAGAGAGCAGATGTGACAGCCTTTGGCTCCTGAGTGACTAACTAGCCACCCTGGGAAGTTACCTGCTTTTCTTTTACTGCTGTTTGTCTGGGTTTGCTTATTCAAGGAGATTCTGTCTCAGCATATATGAACATCAAACAGAGCACTACCTTTAGAAGGATTCAGGGTTTTTTAGCAGGACATATTCATTGTACCTTCTGCTTTGCCATTGTGACATCCACATGACAACTTGTGGTCCATGATCACCCAGTTTTTAATCTGTTAGCCACTTCCACTTGCACAATGCACCAATCACTGCAGTACAGGGCTGTGTGGAGCACATCCTGGCTGTGTGCAATTAACCTGTATGCTGCTCTAAAATACCTGTGCTTCTGAGGTTGAACAGATGGCCATAGAAGATGTTACATGATATCTCTGGTTAAATGCCTCTCTGCACATGAGAAAATTATTTTTTGGGCAGTATAGCATATGATCATATGGGTCCTCTGTGACTGAGATGCAAACATACTGAGAACACAGCTGAGGTGTGGTCTCAGCTTGAGTTGTGGTGCAGGAGAGATATGTGCCATTTTGCACATTCCAAATCATTCGGGAATCATGGCAATGGGCTTTGTGCTGAGAGTTGACTAGCTTTTATTAAACCAGGGATTAATTTTATTCAAGGGAATGGCTCAGAATCTTGTATAAAGGGGCATCAAGTAGGATTCTACAAATCCCAGTGGAAAAACTATGTTATTGTTGTTTTAAATAATGTTCAACATATGACACTGTAGAAACATAATGAGTAGCCTGAACATCTTGCTGCATCACTAATTCATAGTAATACAGTTCTTTTTTCTGACATGGTTTGTAGTACTTCTTGTGCCACTTGTAAGTGGTACTTTGAAGTCAATCAATGCCTATTGTTCAAGATCTTTAGCAGATTTCAAAACTGAGGGAATTTATTCCAAAAAAAGGAAAGGTTAGTATTTCACACTTTTCTGTTAAGACAACAAAGAAGCAAAATTTTTAAATTTTTAGATGTTTGTGAATATCTACATGAACTACCAGAATCTTCTGTTTCAGTAAGTTTGCAACACTCCATGCTAGTATGGAGTTCTTTTCACTTAATAAAATTAACTTTTCTATTCTCTTAATATAAATTATAAAACTGAAGGGAAGCACTTCAACAACTTAGAAATTAAATGTTCCAGTATTCTTTCCAAGGAACATTCACAGAATTTTCATCAGCCAGTATTGAAATTGACAACTTAGAACTTTTATAACCAGTTCTAATTATCAGATAATAAATTGACTAGAGGGACAAAAGACCTACTGCTCTGCAAAATAATAATTTACACTGAAACCTCTTATTACTATGATTTATGTGCTAAAATATGTGTATGTATTAGGGAACAAGGGAACTTACATTTAATCTGAATAGTATTCAGAGTACAACTATTGAGATATGAATGCTTTAAGCAATACTCCATGTAAGCTGATATTCATACGGTCAGAAAAAGCACAATAGGATAAATAGGACTTATTTTTCTTATTTTGTTTTAAGAAGAGGAAAACAATATTTATTTGCAGTCTAACAGTTAATAGTGTTTGGTCTTCAAAACTTCCATGAGGCTAGGTGGAGAGGAGAAGGTTTGCCATGGACCTTTACAAATGAATTGCAAACACCACTCCTGGAACTGAACGTTCATTTGGGAATTACTCAGGCTTCCCATTTGGATCTGGCCTACTCAGGGTTCACAAGAGATGATGTGGTAAAGAGTACACTCTAAGAATTACCTGTTTAAGAGTCAAGTTCCTAAATCCCTTGCAGACTTGTGTACCCCAATGAATAGTTGCTCCAGTACTTGAAAACTTTTTACCTCAAATTACTTTCAGAGAACATTAAACCCTTTCCAGTCTGTTCACCTGAACTATATGTGGTAAACTGCCCTCCTCTTTGATTTTTTCTGTGCTTGTACCAATGGGAAGTATAAGCTGAAGCCTTGTTTTCATAGGGGACCAAAGCATCTCTGTGCTAAATCTGATGCTGCTGCCTGGATAGATGAATTCTGAATGAATGGCGGTCTTACCCCTGTGTGATGCACTTTCAGAAAATGCTTCATGGCTCATCTTCTCTTCAAATATATTGAAGTGACATCTTTTCTGGCCTCTGCTGACTTCTGGCTGGACTAATTTGGTCTTAGCAATCATAAGTGGTGTAGGAAATACGGTGCATTTTAGAACTGAAGATTTGACATGATACAAGTTAGACCTCGTTGAGCAATTTGGATAATCATGTGTTTTATGGCTTTCAGAGGTTCTTGCTGCAGCGTAAAGGTCCATAAATATTTAGAACAGGGAGTCTATGGTCCATTTATGCCTATTTTATCTAACTTTGTTTTTCTTTATTGAAGCTTGTTATTTTGTGTATGACAGTAACATTGTAGTTTTCAAATAGGAATTTTTTTTCTAAAGAAAAACACAGAAACATTGAGGTGATCAGAAGATGAATTCTATTTTAACACCCACAAACTGGAAGATATCAACAAAGATTAGCTGAAGAAAAATAAAGAAATAATCTATGACAGTGTTGAGAATGATTCTCAGAATTTTAAATACTTGTTAAAGGCTTTGCTGTATTTCACTTCAATAAACATCATGCTCCAGTTACTACTTGAAACCATAGGGGCATTATCCTGTGCAGCACTTATCAATATTTTAACACGTGAAAGTCAAATGATGTTGAAACATTGAACTATATTTCCATCTGTGCAAGCTAAAATGGTACAAATGCATCCTGTGTAATGGAATACTACATCCCCAGTTACTTTCTAACAAGTGATACCTGATTCCACTGTGTTTTCTGTGGTTGTTTCCATTGCTCTGATGGTGCCCAAAGGAAGACTGTCTTTTAAAATGAATGTTTATAGCATTTAAGGAGTTTTAACCCAACCTGCCTTAAATCCAGAGAAAACAAATGCTTGGAAATTGCTACGAAAATTAGTAGCTAATTTTCTGTTGCCCTTGTCTCAGTGTTAAATCTTTCTCTGTGTGTGCATTTTGGGTGAAAATGGGTATCAGTACCACAACAAAGACCCTGAGATTGGCTAGAGCAAAAATATACTGCTCCCACAAGAGATTCTGGGAGCTTGTGTCCAGTGGGAAAATGTACTACTAAGTGGGCAGTAAAAAGAAGAGATGGAGGTTGCTGCCAAAGGTTGAACACTTCAGTGGGATTCCTCTTAGAC
Source organism: Rhipidura dahli (assembly GCA_013399225.1). Classification (NCBI taxonomy): domain Eukaryota; kingdom Metazoa; phylum Chordata; class Aves; order Passeriformes; family Rhipiduridae; genus Rhipidura; species Rhipidura dahli. The sequence goes on from VXAC01001974.1 coordinate 289,345, forward strand.
CTCTGGGAAGACAGTTCCAGTCACAGACCTGCTCCACACATGAGCTCCACACGTCACGGTCCCTGAGCCCCCTGCAGCAGGCACAGCTGGATGGCCTGTCAAGTACTGGACCAAGTACCTGGTTTCACCCCGTAAGTCCATGGAGAAGGATCACTGCCCTGCAGATGGGTGTGACACAAGTATGAGGGCATGAGAACATGACATACATGTCAAATGTTCACTGTGTTGCTCAGTATCACTCCAGAGTCTGTACCCCCACAAGAAATTCTTTTACCAGCAACCCATCACAGGGGTTGATACCCCTTCTGTGAACCCCCTTCCATGACTTTGTCTCCTGTTGCTTATGGTATATCTGACATTGTGAGATATATCTGGTCACTGAATTAATTTTCTTGGCTTACATCTTGTTATTTTGATTTGTTTCAGTCTCCTCGTTTCTCCCAGCTTTTCTACCCAAGGCCTTGACTTCTATACTCATGTCAACCAGACATTTACTTCTTTATTTTCTAGAGCCATCTGGAGCTTTCTCTCTCCATGGTTGTGCGTCTGTGTTTCTTGTATGATCTCTTTCCTAGTGAAGCTTGGACTGCTGCCTTTTGTTATTGCTTTAGAAAAGAATTTGAAGACTGTCAAACCTACTTAGTTGTGGGGCTGCTGCAAGCACTTTTCCCCAGTCATTCAGGGGCTGCTCATTTGGCTACCATGTTTTCTGTCTGGTTACTAGGCTGTAACATCAAGGGAAGCAGACTTTGTCTTCTACTGCCCACCTTGTCTGTGCTATTGGGAGGATGAAATTTTATGTTGTAGCATCACAGGTCTGGACTTTCATCCCATCTGATCTGATGTCCTGTGGGTGTTCTGGTAGATCAATGAGCCAAACAGAGAGCTGAGGTAAACAGAAAACTGGCAACTGTCTTTACTTGGCCTTGTCCCTTTGTGTGGCAATCAGGTCTGTGCTTTGCTGTGCCCTGCTCACTAGAGATGGCTAGGACTCCAAATCACCAGTTATGCCCACATCCAGTGAGAAACTCTCTGTCTTCACGGGTTTCCGAGCTTCTCACACTGGCCTTACATTTGTTTCACTTAATATAACCAGTCACTGCACATATTTTTCCCAGGGCTTTGCTGACTACACTTTATATTTTTAATTCTCCATGTGAGGATAGCTACAGACAGTCTATTACTGTTGTTTAGCAGTGTTTCTTGGAATGGACTTCAGAGGGCTTCCCATCCACCTAGAAGGGACTTGATCCATTAGCCTGTAAGTGGCTCGAAGTGCATCCAGTAGAAGGGCTGCAATCTTTTTGTCAATATGTTTCTTCTACAGTGCATGCATCTAGAGTGCCTTCAGAGATGGTAAAACTATAGAGCAGATCCTGCTGCTTTGTCAGAAGACCCATACTAGGGCAGATCCCCACTACCATGGTATAATCATGGTGCTGGATGTAACATGAGTCTTTTTGTAGTGCTCCACTGTACCCATGATTGATTATAGGCAGAACATTTTCCTTTCTTTTTTTTCCATTGGACCCTGACATCTGTATTTTCCATTTGTCTGTCTGCCTGGCTTCCTATTTGTTTTGAATTAGAGTGCTTGGGCAGTGCTGTTCTCTGCCAGTATGGAAACCCTTTCCCCAGCAGTTCATCTGCTCTCACTGTTTGGATTAGTTGCTTCAGGCTGGTGTCTCTTTGCATTCTTTTCTCTGAGTTGCAATGGAGAGTCCCAGGCATCACAGTTGTGGTGGTAGGAAATGACAGCAGTGACTGGACAGGAGACAACATCTCTGGGAACCCTGTAAAGGCTCATGTGGTTACCATGATCAGCCAGGGAAAATTGTTCTATATCCAGCAGTTCAACAGGCAGCTCTGGGTTGGAGACACTGTGGCTTTGTGAAAGATTTTGATTTTTCAAACTCTTGCACAGATCACCAGTACATAAATCTCGGAAGACTGGATCAAGCATTTGGGTTCCAAGAGGGCTGAAGTTAAGCATGGAGATCATAGGGCCTTCTCAAAAAGAAATGGGGCTGAGTATTTATGATCTAGATGATCTGGCAGCTCTAGCTCAACAGTAAAGTCAGTTTCTGATCAGCTTTGGATTGTAAATAGCAAATACGGTAAACAAATTATTTTAACCAAGATTGGACCAAAGCTGTTGCGTTTGGATATCCACTTCTGAGTGTCTGCAATGAAGTAGGACACAGAGATAATGAGGTGTCAATGCCAAGGGTTCCATGTTTGAGACCCAGGTGGTGCTGGCTTCTGTTTGCTGTGTGTCCCGCTACTGATCGTTGTTTCCAAATTTACTTGTGGATGCCAGTTATCATCTCTGTTAGGTAAGTAAGTGCTGAAAGTACTTGTTAGACATTATAAACAACCCAATGATCATGCAGAATTTTAGATGGGCTTTTGAAACCTTTCCTCCTGAAGAGAATATAAAAAAAACCTTTGCATTCTTATATAATTATACTTCACGCCTAGCTCAATATACAGGATGCATTCCTACTAACATCCTTTTACCAAATTTTTGATCTGGAAACCCTGCATTTTGCTGCATTTTGAGCAGGAAACACTGCTCACCTGTGTGAGTCCTCCCATACAGGTGATATTTTTGTGTACTTAATGTGGTAGGTATGCTATGTTTTCTTGCTCAGGACATTCTTTGATGTGAAGCTCCACAAACTGACTCATGTCATGCTCTGTAATGTACTCCAGGTGAAGTAATTCTGCCCTGAGATGGCAGATGAGATTCAATGTAAATAAATGCAAATGCATACGGAGTAAAAGTGACTCATATAAAACGATGACTCAAATCTACAGCATACCCTTTCCATGTGTATTGTTTTTATGTTGTTCTGAGCCCCTCTAAGAGAGTATAGCAAAGCTGGAAATGGTTCAGGGAAGGGTGACAAGGTGGCAAAATACATGGAATAATACTTTATGAGAAAAAAAGGGGAAGATTCAAAACAAACAGAAGAAAGTATTCCTTTACACAGCATGTCTGGAAACCATAGGAATGTTGACCTTGACTCAGGTAGAGATAGGGAAAATTTGCAGAAGAGAAAGCCATCAGTCAAGACCCACTAAATAAAATTATTTTGGATCTGGAAGTCCCTGAACAGCAAGCTGTTGCAATGTGGTTATGCAAGTTTGCTGTCTCTAAGAGACAGGTTGCTGTGCTGGATTGAACTTTGCTTTGATTCACTATGGCCACTCTTAGCATTTATGTTAGAAGACTCCATCTTTCTAAACAAAATGACAGCTGCCCGGTGGCTAGTCTTCCATTTTAGTTCCTGGCCAGAAGTGGAAAACCATATTTGAGCTCCTTCCCTTTGAAACTAGCAGCTGGACCAAGCTCTTCCATTTGTGCCTGGAGTTACAAGCAGCAAAACACATATTTAATCTACAGCACAGACTCTGCTCTAAAAGATTTGGGCTTGTGCCAACAAGGAGCAAAAACACATTTTGAAATTTTCAGTGTTGCTGCAAAGAGTACGGCGGTGCACAGTGTGTGTTGCTTCCTGATGCCTTCTCTAACAATGTCTCCTGCAAATGTGTTTTCCCCAAGTTCACATGGAGGAAAGAGCCAAAGCCTTACCTTCTTCCCTTCCCTCTCTGTTTGAGGACACTGCTTCTGAAGGAGTAGGTGTCTGCTTTGGCCAACCATTTTGGAGAAATTAGGATGGGCTTTGGGACCCGGACTAAACCAGACCTTTACGGAGTTTCTATAGAATTGGATGTCACTTAGTTTGGCAAGACTGTCCTGTACCTGTAAAGGTAGGCAATAAAACTGCAACCTGTCTTCTACCTAACATATGGTATCTAACCCCACTGGAGGCTTGTGCTTGGCAAGCAGAGGAAAAACACTGCAAATTTGATTTAGGCACATATTCAATAGCAGTCATATGGTTTCCACACAGTCTGCTTTGGACACAGGCCAGTGTGCACAAACAAGGGAATATATAATACCAGTAGTATGGAATTTTCTTCCTCTGTTCAGCTTTCACTAAAAATTAGGTGTCTTTGCTCAGGAACACAAACCATTCCTTCTGGCAAAATAACCCCCAAGCCCCTGGCCTTCCATTCATCTTCCTTGGATGTATAAAAGAAGTTTTGAGGTCTAAAGGATCACAAAAAGGACAGGAAAATACATTCATACTCTGTCATCTTTATTTATGTTTTGTTCACTTCATTATTCAGGTCATTATTTATTTCAAGAAATGTTATCTGAAATTCAGAAATATGTAGGAATCCTAAAGCAATGGCAGCTGTAAGGAGCTGGTGTCTTTGAAAATAAGTCATATTGGACATATGCATTTGGGTTTTCTCTGCCTCAGTTTACCTACCTAAAAAGAGGAAAGCCATATCTGCCAGCTGACTTGGCTGGTGCACTGTGGGATAAATTGGTGATTGAAAAAAAATGCTTTGAAGTTCCTGTCTGAAAGACATTGTGCATTTGTGAGGTACTACAGTGCTCAGACAATGAGTGATAACATACAAGTTCAGCTTATTCGCAGTACTATGTAAAAGCAATGCATTAACGTTTTGGATCGAATCACAGTTTCACCTTGGGATGGATTAGTGATCTCTCTAAATGCATTAATACCTGAAAACATAACCAGGCTGAAGAATCAATTTATTCAAGAGACAAGCTGCTATGGTATCATTGTCAGCAGGAGCCAGAAAGTGAGGAAACTGCACCAGGGTGTGGGTCGAGACAGTGGTTACAGCTACTGTTAAACAATTCAACAGCACAGCATTTCTTCCTCCTCCTCCTCCTCTGCGGTCTGAAGGCAAATGGTTACCTGAGACATGAACTGGAGCATTCAGGCAATGTCATAATTCATGCTATTTCATGCTTTCCTTACTGCCAAAAACTCCAAAGACTATGAATTTTTCTGCTGTCCTTGAGTTTGGGAGTTCCATTAATTTAATTATTGTACTTGAATCTGAATTCTGAATGAATGTTTTGAAGAATATTTGTGAGTTATTTGGAAACAGGAAAAGTTCCTGTGAATTCCTACATTGAAAAATCTCAACTTTATTTGGGATCTGTGCTTCTGGACACAATAAGAAGTAATTCCCTAGCATTGATAAAGCTTCAGGGAAGCCCAGATGTGTGCAGTCATGTGGCTACTGAGTGTACAGGTAGAGCAATTGTCCTGGGGTCTGTGGGTTGCAGAAACAGTGTGCTATATTGATATAAGCACTCACTAACAGTGAACCCAATCCACTTACTGGCACTGGACTCCATCACAATCACACCATGTTACTGAGGTTGGATAGAGATATCAACATTCGGGAAGTTTTGTTCAAATAAGGGGTTGGTGTGGAGGCTGGCATGAGGCCTCAAGGTACCGATGATTTGTTTGAGTTCAGATGTGGCCCTGTCACTGCCTAAGCTGAATATCTGTTACTGCACCTCCTTAAGGCAATATCTGTGTTGTCACATTGTTGAGATGGAAGGAAACACAAAGACCATAAAGCAAAATTTAGAATTTTGGGTTATAAAGTAAGGTCGTTAAATTGCCTTTGGCAACTGATGTTAAGCTTGGTTTACAGGGCAGTCTAGTCACCTGTTGGATATCTGATGTCATGTGCCCACACTTTCAGTGACAATTTGGCTCCTATAACAAGGCAAGTGGTTAAAAGAAATCCTAAAGAGGCTCTGAAATGTATATTTTTTCATGTTTTAAGATGGAAGGAGGGAAGAGACGGAGACAGACAGCCCCGTGCCTTCAGAAACCTGCCTGTCTGAGAGCATTCGAGCTTGAGGCCATTCTCAGTGTAGCAGTGAGGCTACCACCAGCAAACAGGTAGATCTGAACATGTCACTGCAGGATTTTGAGGTATGTGGGGGCTTTCAGAGCAGCCACTGTGCCCTGTTATGTTAACAGACCTATTCAGGAAAAAAAAGTGTGCAGGCATTGTGTAATCCTCAGGGCTCAGGAGGAGAACAGGAAAGAATGATTTCTCTTTCTGATGGGATGCAGGTCCAGGGACAGATGGTACTTCCTTGGCTCACATGGTAAGGGAATTCTCTCCAAAAGCCATGTCCATGCCTCTTTCAATACACATTATATTGATTCTGGCCGCTTTACCAAGGCTGCAGGTTCGGAGAGGTGGAGGGTAAACTCTTTGCACAGCACTGAAGACTTTGACTCATTGACACATTCCTCTGTCTCTTGCTGTTTGGAAGGCGACAGTACAGGTTCTGTTGATGATTGAGCATTGCTAAACACACTGTACAGAAGCCTGCATCTGGAACAAGGCGTTTCAGCACCTCTCTCCCCTGGAGAGTCAAGCAGAAGTCAGAGCTGTGCATGTGTGTGTGAAAAACAAAGGCTCATCACGGCAGCATGAAATGAAGCAGGGATCTTCCACAGCTGTCCTCACCAACAAGTATGACACTCATTTTGGAACTTCTCTGATGCCTTTCAGATGGGTGTATTAGAGAACTGTGCAAGCACAAAATCTCTCAGAAAGGGTTACAGCAAGAAACAAGAGATTAGCTGGGCAGGTGAGTCTTGCAGACAACCCTTAAGCATTTTCTGGGGCAGGATGTGTGTGTATGTGCATCACAGTCCCAAGGCATTTAATGAAGAACTTTCCAAAGTTAAAGTACTCCCCACCATCTTTTGCTCAGGGGACAGAAAAAATCAGCTCAAAATACACACATGTGCTCTCACAACAGGTAAAATTGCAAAGGATGTGAGTGTTGTTGAAGTGTAAATATCCATTATTTTTGCTTATGAGAAGATCCTTGCATATATCAAGATTTCTCTACTTTAGATATAAATATGGGTACAGATTTTCTACTGGGAAAGAGCAGGTATCAGCAGAGAGCTGGACCAGGGAAACTCCATCCCTCAGTTGCTCATACATCCCCATTGCAGTACACCTCTCTTGGCCATACAACAAAGAGGAAGCCACGTACAGAGGCACCTGGCTGTACAGCTTCAGTGTCACTTAAAAGATTTTGCAGTGATTTCTCATCTCTCTTGCCTGACAATTGGGAACACAAGCTGCAAATGGCAGATTAAAATCTAAACGATCTGGAGACAGTTCTCCCCATCCTTGCCCTTGCAAAGAGGAGCAGTGCTGGTGAGAAGGACTGCACCGAGGTGTGCTGGGGCATGAGGAGGCTGCACAGGAACACAGGGCAGGCAGTGTCCCCAAGGCACAGCTTGCTGAGGTAGCCCCTTCACCAGCTGGCTCAGTCATTTCATGTCATACCTGTTCAGAGTCTTCTGCATTTCAGGATTTGCTTTTTCTCCCCCTCCTGAGGACAGTGGAGTAATTTTGAGGCTTGACACAGCACTAGCACCAAAGTGCCCAGGGCTGTTTAGGGAGCCAGAACAGAAACCATCAGTCCTGCTTCAATCACCTGAAGTACCTCTTTTGCTCACAATAGTTGATTCCTCCTTCAATACTATCTACAAGACATTTAAAAATCTATTTAAATATCCTTTAATGGAGCTTTCATTGACTTTCCAGACAACTCACCTCGTTTCCTACCTTTGTTCATAGATGCTGAGAAACTAAATTTCAATTGCCAATTCTCCCAGTCTTTCTGCTCATTTGCTGCCATTTTTCTAATAGCAAAAATGTTCCTTACACCACTTTCCAGAACAGCCTTCTCCTTAAAAAGATGTTTTTGTTGATTCCTCAAGAATGATCTCTTGTAGCCAATTCTATTCTTATGCTTGTATTTTAAATAAATATATAGAAGCTCCATGTGCTGCTACACTCTCTTAGATTGTCCTGGGGGCAATGTTGACATTTCTTGGCAGTTCTAAAACTCAGCTTCAGGTGTAAGTGCTTTCTGAGAAATCAAGTTCCAAGCACATTCACCACACACATCTGAACTGTGGGATTATATTCCCTATTGACCAACAATTCACATTTTAAGTACCTTGCTGAAGACCTTAGTTCTCACTTTACTTTTACAACACTCCATGTGAGTGGCTGTGAGATGAAATCTTCACTGATAAAGAGGAAGTGCACAAAGGCAGTGTCAGAAGCCAGAGCTCTCTGAGCTTTCACAGGACCACAACTTAATCTAGGTGTTAAAGGTGCTAATGCAATGAGGCTCTCAGGTGCGGCATAAAATTTACCCATGGTGATTAGGGATACCGTATAATTTGGGCTATTTTGGAACATTAGGCACTTTTTAAAGCTAAATGAATTCCTTATCACCATACAGCTCCACTCTGTCTGTGAATCTGTTCTGGCCAGCTGCTTGTACTTACTGTCATCCAGTCTGTCCTATTTATGCTTCAGTGTGCTCTGTTCTGCTCATAGATTATTTCTCTTCCATGTTAAAGAGTTTTTTGCTGTTGAGGTCTCATTAATGTATTTTTTCCTGACACAAACACACACAAAATCCCAGCAAAGAATGCAAACCCAATTCCTCCTATGACAAAGACCAAAATTAATATGAAAGCAGCTTTATTTTTGTTGGAAAATATAAAGGGATGTAATATAACAGATTAGGTGGTGACATATGAGAAAAACGGCCTAATTAATGGCTCATCTTTCCAGAGATTTTGTTATTTATTTTCTGTGGCATTTATTAAGGAATTTCCTGTTGTCATCCACAGAAACATCTTGAACAACGAACTTTCTACTTTTTAACTGAATTCTTGCCCATATAGCAAAGGGAGAGACCTAGACTTAGCAGAAATGACTTTCAGAGGATTGCAATTGCATCCCTGGAAACCATGTCACTTTCTTATGGATGACAATATGAAAGAGGGCCCTTAATACTCAGGAAATCTGGAAGAGAGAGTTGCCCACTCTACCTGTCCCGACAAGAGGAACTGTGGTCATGCCCAATCATTCTTCAGCATGAGAGGATTTTAGGGCATATTCTCTCTATTCTTCTATTAACCAGAAAATCCTACTTCTGCCCATGGGAAATAGGCTGTAGCTGGACCACTGTCCACCCAGGATGAAAGAATTGTCACTTGGGAATGTACAGGGTTCTTAATGAAGGGGAGCTTAATACAGAATTAACAGGCAATTTTTGGGATATCATGCCCGGCTCCCATTATATTTTAAAGGTTAGTGTGTACTGAATCCTTTTAGTCTCCTTTAATAACCCTGCCAAACTCAGCGAGGTCTGAGTATATCCTACCTCAAATAATTCCTATACCTACTCCTTGTAAGAACAGAGGATGCAAAGGAATGAGGAGGAATTGAGTTTCTTTGGTTTTCTGGAACTTAGAGGCGCAGATGCAATTTCTCATGTGAAATTAAAGACAACTATGTGAAAGCATTTTTTGAAATCTTTCTGTGCCCTCTAATCTCAAGATCACACAGATTTCTAATTCCATCTAAAGTCAATGGGAGTTAAGCATCAGTCTGAAGACCTAAATCTTGGGGAGAATTTTCAGAAGCACCCAAGCTACCAATTTCCTGCCTATACCACGTATAACCTGGCTGATTTCCCAGGAAGGGAATGCAGGGTTTGCCATCTACTAAAATGAAACACGGGGGTTGGATAATTTGTTACAGGCTGAATATATCTATTAAACCTCAATTCTCAACCTGTTTCTCCACCTGGTTGTCCCTGTGCCTAATTCAGTGCTCACAAGTTCTTCCCCTGCAGTTACCAAACATGCTTGGACCTGTGCATGAAAGTACTCGTGGAAATGGGAGAGACCTATCACAAGTTTTTCCAGGCATTACCATTCCACCTTCAAAAAGCTGGTAGCAATGTCAGTCACGAGGTTATCCAGGATCTGGATTATTTTTTAAGGTACTGGTATCCTAAAGGACTTTAATCAACAGTGAACTCAGAACCTATTTCTGACATGAATTCTAGCACAGAGAGCTAAAGACTGGTTCAACAGCAGCCTTAAATAAAGAAACATGACTAAACAGGAGTACATTCTTATTAGCAACCAGTTGTCTGTCCTACAGAAAGCAGATCATACTAATATATGTAACCATACAGACAGACTCCAAAATATTTAAGTTCATGAGCAGAGGTGTTGACAGTTAAATTGAACTTCTGGCAGGCATTTGCAGCTTGTGAGGGAGCAAACAGCAACTCTTCAGCTTTCAAAACATTTACCAAAGATAATAATTACAAAGCCACATAGTTTCAGAATGACTTTCATTTGTCAGGACAGTTAACAGCAGTGGGAAGCAAAGCCAAGAGAAAAGCCAAATGTTACCAGGAAAATACTGACAAATCACTTGATGTAAAATTGAGCCTTGTAGTAAGACAGGAGAGCACAGGACCTGCCATCTAGTCCCAGCAGGCCCACACTGAATCTGTTATGGTTTTCTGACCTGGGGAGGAGCCAGGCTGTGCTGGGACTGCACCCAAGAGTCTGGGGCAGCCCTGGGGCAGGGTATCCAGTCTGAGAGTGTCCCTTACCCCCTTCACCCCTTTCCAAGTCTGAGTGGGTATGGGTGGGGCTGCATCATGTCCTAGCCAACAGACTGGTAACTTGTTCTTCTTGATAACAGGCAAAAGGGGAGAGAGGAAGGAGGTTTCTAGGAACAGACAACAAGGATCACCACCCCTGTGGGAAGGGAAGCATCTGGGATATTACCCTTTTCTACTTGACAGGAGCAGGAAGTGTATCACTCAGTGGATTTGTTCCACCTTGTGCCTTGGCATCCATTGCCAACTTTCTTCTCCTGCTACCTTCCCTCTGTGCCCTCTGGCCATCCCTCTAACCTTATTTCTTCTATTCTGTGGCAAAAGTGGCTGTTGGCAGCCAGCTATCCATAGCCAGGGCACCTCCTAACTGGCCTTTTTTCTGATTCTCGTTAGAGCCACTTCAGCCTGACAAATTTCACAGAGGATCCACAAGCCATCCCACTCTGCAGGCATTTTTGTGAAAGCTGAACTTAACAATACCAGCTCTGGGCAGTGCAAATTTGGGATGTTGGTTCATTTGTAAATGTCTTGAAAAGAGTGATCACTTACCATCTCTATTAATTTCTGTGCAAAATTAACATTGGAACTAAATGAGGGAAGAGATGGGTGAATTTATTTAGGTTAAATACCCCTAGCAAACTAAACTGGTTTCAGATACAATTTAGGTTGCCTGAGTTTTGTTTTTCAGGTTTTTGCTCTTAAACTCAGCTAACCCTGAGCAGTATTGGTGCTCTTCTGCTTTCTGTCTTGGAACAGATCCAGAAACAGCAAAATACATTGCAGAAGAGGCTGTTCACAGGGGAGGTCTGGGAGCACAGAAGTAGGAGAGAGAGAAATTTTATGAGGAAATCTGTTCATATTCATCTTCTGTCCTGATTATGCAGATTAAGGATGTTTCAATAAGCCTGTATTATTTGCAGTGCAGAAAGAAGTCAGCCAGGATGCAGACCCTTCTGAGCTCTGTCTGTCCACAAAGGCTAGAGCAAATGCAAGCAACAAAGGCTGCTCACAAGATGTGACTCTTGGGAGCAACTCACAACTATAGCAGCTGACACCAACTGCAGTAGCTGCTCAGCTGGGGAGACTGCAATAACACTGACCACACTAAAACCAGTGGATATTGTACATTTGTTGCCTCACATAAAGCCCAGAAAAGAGAATGTAAAAATCTTCTAGTCTTGCAGTCAAGCCACTAGTTATCTTCAGTGCATCTTCACAGTGTGAGGCCAAAACACCCAACAGACACCCTAATCCAGTGCTTCCCATGTAGATGAGCTGCAAACAAAGATTTCTGAGCACTGATGAACTGCAGCAGCTTGCATAACATACCTCAGCCTTGCCATGATTTGGCAATATCAGCAGAAAGATGTTGAGGAGCTACCATAATATTTTCCTTTTCACACTTCAGTAAGTAGTTAAAAGTTGTATTTTATACCATCTCCATCCTGTCATCCCTTTCTAACACTTTTGGAGGTGATTCTGCAGATAGATGACACCAGTGTCATGCTCAGGTGAGGCAGAAACATTTCTGGTAACTCTGTGTCCTTACCAAAAAAAAAAAAATCAGCTTGCAGAGAATACCTGTCTTCAGAGCAAGAATAAACAAAGTCAGAGGCTTGGTTCATCGAACAGATGTTAAGAAACATAAGGCAATTACAACTCCTTTAACTCAGCCTTTTTGTGTTGAAAGCATTGTGGCATCTAGAGAATTACTTATTAAGGACTTCTGCAGGTGCAATGCTGTACATGGTGCTGCTGCTGTGTCTCCTAGGAAATGCCATCCTGAGTCCATGGAGGCACACAGAACAACAGGATATGGTCAGATCAGCTCTCCTAGGGTGGTTATGAGACATTTTATAAGATAGATCTTTGCCATTCAGAAGTCCTGTGTTTCTGAAGGGCTTCATAGGGCTCATTTGATCCACAATTGTAAACAGTCAAATCTGCCTTTAGGAAAGAAGAACAAGAAGAAGGAAAAGAGGAAATCCCATTTCTCCCTGGATTCCTGGATGTGTAAGGAAGCTCTTGATGCTTCTGGGGCTGGTCAAGGGTGATGGTGACAATGATGACAATTTTCTGGAAAAGCAACCATTCATTCATAGTGGGGGCTGTCCTTTCAGACTCATATTTTTTGTGGCAGAAGAGTGGGTTACAGTCATCAACATCTTTGGCCCATATCAGCAAAGTGAATATTTTTTGTAGCCTGTCATTGACCAGATAAGTTTGAACCAAATTCCAAAGAGCTTGACTGAAAACCTGGATCACTTTTTTGGAGTTTACTACATGACTGTTACTTTAGTTTTACTTTGTGTAGACCTTTGGCAAATGTGGGGGGAATATACCTGCACAAAAATATGGGGATGCAGGCTCTACACACCAAAAATTCTGTGCTTGGCACAGCATGGAAAGATGCATTTCAGGTACTGTACTCAGTCTCATCTCCCACTTATTCGTATCATTTTCTGTACCATTCTATCTTTTCCCACAGTGACTGCTCCCCCTCCTTAAACAGCCACATGGATCTCTTGTCTTTGGGGCTAATCCTGCTGTCTTCACTCACCCAGACTGTAATGACCCAGCACTGTATGACCAGCCACCTCCCAGCCTCGCTCGGGGGTGGGTCTGCAGCTTTCTCTGCCACACTGGGAAGCTACAGGGTTTAGGACAGCCAAGTGACCATCCAGGCAACTTCCATGCAGGCACTGTCCGGGGAGCCAAACCCCTTCTGTTCATGTGCTGGGAGGACCAGTGTCAGAGGAGCTCCACAGGGCACATTTGAGCTACATCTGAGCTTCCTTTCACGGGTTTGTTGTCTGCGTGACTGATGCGCCTGGTATCAAGGCAGCTTTGGAGCTGCCCGTAGCACACAGTGGGGGTCCACCCTCAGGGCTTGGTGATCCTTCTCTTCTAATTATTTCTAGAGAATTACACAGATGAAGTGTACAGGCGCGATAGGACTTACCATGGATTTAAGGAGTACTTATGTGTGCCATAGGGAAGCTGTGGGAAACTACATTCTGCTCAAAACATGTGCAGCAGGCATGGATCCTTTCCTTGAAGGGATCTAAAAATACTCCCTGTCACTGTACTCCAGTTGTTTAAACCCTCTGTCCATGGGATCAGAGGACTGTATATATGGAAGGCTCAGGACTAGGGGTGCCAAGGTCACATGGTAATTATAATATATGACCTATGAATTCTCTTTTTGTCTCACATCAATGTAGCAGTGCATTAAAAACATTTTGTCCCTTTCTGTCTTTCTTTTTCTCCCTTAATTCTCACATCATTCTGGTGTCTTCATACATGAAGAGTAGAAGAGTTTTTCTTTTCAACTTCATGTCATGATGACATCAGGATTGGCACTCCACAGGCTCACACTGAAATGATTGATGCTATTTGCATTTCACATTCTAACAGCTTCATAACAAGATCTCTATAGACTTGCACTGAAATTGTTTTCCCACTGAAGTCTTACAACACAGCAGCAATATAATGACATTTTTAATGGGATCCCTATAGACTTGCCATGAAATTGTCAAGAGAAAATAACGGTGATGTTAATTGAATTGGGAACTAACATTGTTAAAATCAAATGTGAAAAGTAACTGCTCTGTTAAAAGAATCACAGGAATTTAGGTAGTGATCCTGTGAAGACATATGCACTTGCTCTTCAAACCAATCCCCTTGAAATCTACTTCTCTGGGGAATAAAGTTAGGAACTAGAAGAAACCAACTCATCGCATCTTCTGCCTTTGTAAACAAAATGGTTAACCCAAAGGCAACAATCAAAGTTTGGGCCTTAACTGACATTTTCTATGCAGGTCTGTGCAGATGCTGAGCAGAAATTACCTGAAAGGCTTGGCACTTGACATCATGCATCATCTAAGTGTACATCAATAGAGTAACAGTTGCTCAGCTGGGTAAAACCTTGGGTAAAACCATACTCTTAATGAAGCTACCAGGACCTGTGTCACTGACTGCAGCAGAGTTAGCTTGCTGTTCCCAGTATCACCTTCCTGCAGATCCCCAAAGCTCAACACACACCTGCTTTGGAGGCTAAACCTACTGAGAGGAAAGCTGTTCATTTTAATCCTCGTGGTTTTCTGAGACATAGGAATGTGTTTGAGGGAAGATTTTCTTTATCACTTCTAGTGCGATGAGAAAATTGCTTTAAAAACGAACCCTGTGATTCTCATGTTATCATATGAGTGTCAGGCTTTGGAGTTCAGTTATTTGAAATTTCCAGAGACTGCTGAAGTGGGCAATGGTATCTGACTGTGGAAGACAGGGTGAATGTTCTGACCTTACTCCCTTGCCTATAGTATTGTCTGTAAGAATTACACTAACATCAACTGACAGTATTTTGGTTGGTCATAAAATAGTCGGGACATAGACAAAAATAATCCCAAATGACTAGAAGGACTTAAAATTGTTACATCCAACATATTAAGTTTTATCCAAAAATAAAATTTTTATTGGGGATATTTCTGAGAGCAGTTCCTCATAAGCAGAGCCACACTTCAGGAGAAGGTAAGAAGATCGATACACAAAACAAACCATTAGCAATGGTAAATTATTCCCTTTCTCTCAAGAGAAGCCTAGAATCATTGATCTGTCATGGAATCCATGCAGACCTACTCCTCAGATGAACAAAAGGTTGCACAACAGAGTACTGATAGGTGGCCTGATAACTCAGGAGATTAGTGCAGTGCTGCTGGGGGAGCTCTGGGCTAGAGTTTCAACCCGTCCTCATGGAAATCAGATCAGAATTTTCACTATCAACTTCAACGGAAGCAAGAGACATTCTTATGTCTGGCAAAGCCAAAGCTAGGAACTGAGATAATAAGGAAAGAATACAGGCAGAAGAAAGCAGAAAATATAATTATGTCTGTGTTTTAATTCACCTCAAAAGTCACATGCATTTCTGGCACTTCATACCAAGAAACCCAACGTAGTTTATGGGAAAAAAAAAAGAAATAGAGACAGTAAAAGTTTGATGAGAAGTAGGAAATGGTTTCTGTTCAAGAAGAAATGGAAAAGACCCTTTTGTTGCACTATGGACTCTAAAAGGATGGAGGGCATAAAGAATGTGAATAAGTGAGGATATAGTCATTATTTCTAACATCACTGGGAGGCAGAGACCCCCAATGAAAATTATTGCCAAATATAAGACCAAGGGAAGGAAGCCCTTCTTTTCAGACAACACAAAACTAAACTGAGGAATTTACTGATGCAGAATATGGTATATAGCAAAACCCTAAAGGAAGTCTGAAAAGGATTACACGATCTCATGGATGATAGGTCTACTGGTAGGTTTTAAAAACAATGATCTGGATGCAACACTGAGCTCAAAAATTTTCTCATCCAGAGCTGGATAGATAAACAAGGGAGAAGGGCAATTAGTATCTGCTGGAATTCCTACACTCTGAAGTACTCATTTGAGTTCCTGTTGTGGGACTTAACTAGACTGTGCTGGGATGGAGTGCAGCTGAACTGAAGCATCGCAGTGCTGTGTGATATAACTCAGCAGTCTTTCAGCACTGGACAACTTGTCTCCTTGTCAAACTGCTGCTCCATCTACCACCTCTGTGCCTGTCAATTCTACCTGAATGATGAGGACTTCAGAAAGCAGAATGCATGACTGACATCAGGCTCCCACCTATGCATTCTTCAGGTGGTCTGGGAGCACCCTGATATGGCAGAGAGAAGCTCCTGGTGATGTTTGCCCTGTGTCTAAAGAGAGAGTTTCACATAGAAATTTTACCAGTCACTGTGTTCCTTGCAGACTAAATGTTCAAGTGCACAGTACGGGCACTTAATGGGTTCTGAATTTCCATTTTAATTTTTAGAAATTGTATAATATTATTTAGAAGAGCTAGCTGCCTTTTGGCTTTGTTTTACACCTAGGAACAAAACCAGACACTGAGGCCAGCCATGGCTCCCCTCAGACTGCTCCTGAAATGCCTAAAGATGAGCACATCCGACTAGCTCAGCTGTGCTGGAACTCCTGGACAAAGAGATCAATTTATTATAGGGTGTGATTGTCAAGTTACTTATTTCAGTGGCTCCACTGCAGCAGTGCAGAAAAACTGGGTGGTCCTCGAGGCCATGGTGAGTGCTCTGCACCTGGGGCTGCAGAAAGTATTAAAAAGTGAAGCATACACACGGCTGGCTTGATGGACTGTGACCAGTTGGTCCAAAGCTGTGGGAACCACTGAACGAGCTGTAATCCTTCAGGGGCCAGTGTCCATTCTCATGTATTCAGAGAGAGACCCGTAATTACAACAGCTGAAACCAGATCAGGCACCAGAGCTGGACAGGGGACAAAACATTAAGTTGTTTCATTTCATTCTGTCCTCTTTTTATGGCAATAACTGCTAAAAGGAAAACAAATGTTCGTAGAGATCTGCTTTGTTCTGCCATCACATGTGAAGCACACAAGGGGCCTTTTCATGCAGAAAAATGCATAAATCACTCCCCTAGCTTTACTTACGGGAATGCAGCATTTTCATATTAGAGAAATACAGCCAGTAACGAGATGCACAGACATCCGACAAAGAAGAGTAAGGATTTCAGAAAAAATAAGGGAGATAAGATTTAGATATTAGCCAAAAAGAAGCAGGAAGCTCATGAGGAAATGTGATTACAGGAGTCACACAGAGAAAGCATTTCATATCTGGATACAGGGCCAGATTCTCAGCAGCTATAGCTAGATATAGTCTATTCACTTTCAGAGAAAAGACTACAAGAAGTCATTTTTGTTTAATTACTGGCTATTTCTATGCCTCTTCTTTTTTTTTTTTTTTTTTTTTGTGCAGCTTCACTTGTCATAAAAGTATTTTATTGCTTTTTAGAGGGTCAGTTTCAGTTGGATCAGTGAACCATCAGAAATCCTGGGTGATGCAAAAACACTAACACTGGTGCAAGAAGGTAGGTGGAACACCTGGAAACAGTGACAGAGAAGGTGGAAGCAGACCACTGTTAAGCCAATAATATAAGGGCCTTCCAATATTCAGGAGCTGGAGACACAGTGCTGTTTGAGCTGTCCAAGCAACAAAACAGCTACAGGAAAAGATCAAAACAAATGTTCTTAAGGTACAATCAAAGTAGCATGGCAACGTCACATCATATCTGTACCATCCCAATTAAGAGAACTACATGTTTGCTTTCAATCAGACATCAGCTATGTCAGACATTTCAGACATTTTAGGACTGCAGTGAATGACAGCAGAGCAAATCTTCATGTGTATGATTTTTATTCCACATGCTTTGAAGGCAGTTTTGTTATAGCTGGTCAAAACATAAAACTTACATTACTAGAAGTTAGCTGTGTTTGTTTCAGAGTGGGATTAGGGTTTTTTTTCAAAATTAATAAATACCAGTATGTTATAAAGAACAATATTTGTAATAAGCTTTCAATTTGTTAAAACAAATACTATAAAATGTGATTAAATAGTAAGAAAGTATATATAATATACTACTGTAGAAAAAATGGTTTTAAAACCAGCTCATGTTTCTCTAAACAATTGCTAGAAATGCTAGGCTTGCTGCAAATGGTTCAAGCTTCACTAATCAATGAGGAAGTTTTAAAATGCTAATTTCTGGTAGATTTCACCCACTGTGACTGTTTCACTCTCTTGTCTACAGCTTGTAGGCTTTAAGTACTTCTTACAAATCTTTTAGGAAGGAATGATAGATTTATTTAATATTTGTAGCTGACCTGACAGGTTCAGTGTAGATCTATGACAAAGTTGCTTAAAAACTACCGTGCAACAAAACTGCCAGCATGGTATCTTAGCAGAGGATTTATAAATAAGTGAGTTACAAAATCATCTTATGTCTTTTGTTAATAGGATGTTGTTTTCCCTCACTAAGGCTTGTGCAGCACATAGACTACATAAATAAGAGAGAAATATCCTCCAAAAATTCCTTCTGCCTCCTGGACAGGAACCAGAGGGGTCTCTTTGGAGAACACTAACTATCTTCATCCAGTGTTTCCCACTTAACATTTTTAAAAGGCCCTGGAAATGACCAGACCAATATCTGTTGAATCTGCAGGACAAACTGTGCTGCAAATTAGACCATGATTAGCCATTCCTTAGGGAAGAACAGGCTCTTACTTTCAAGAGAAAGGGTTTGTTTCACAGGAGTTGTTCATCTACCCTACTTGCTCCTGAGAATGACCTGTGTAGATGGGATATTTTTCTTACTGGAAGTCCTTTCAAAATACCACTTGGAAAGCTGTGCAAAGATACTCAGGATGGCTGTTGTGTAAGACAAGGAGAGGCCATGGTTTGGCCTTAATTTTTTGGAAGAGAGTCATATCTGACTGCAAAGAATTTACTAGAAACATCTTGTAGCCTGAGTGAGCCCTAAAATAAAACAAACATATTCCACATGCACAGAGGAGAGAAAAACATTGCTATATAAAGGATGATTTGCATACAGATTCAATTACTGTTCCAACCAGTATGTGGCATCCCACCTCACAATGGCAGCCCAACAGTCCTGAAGATTTAAAATAAGTTTACCATCAAATAATACACCAAAGCTTTCATGCAAACCTGTATTTGATTCAAATTACTCATGCTGTGGTAGTTTAAACATACATCCTTCTTTATATGGGCTTGATCAAAACTGGCAGGCAAAATGCAAAGAGCAGTGTCAATTAAAGTCTATGGGTGAAGGGGAATGTATGAAACATAAATGAGAAGGAGCAGTATGTCAGGGATTCTTGCCATTTATTGTTTAGCAATTGTTGTTGTGCAGTTCAGAAGGACACTTCATCCATGAAGTGATCCTGTAATCAGATTTGCACAGGAAATGCATCATTTTCAGTCATCCTGTGTCTGCTCTCCCTCAGGATAAAGCACTCTGGGAAAGCAGGGTTTAAATAATGATGGATGCCACTTGCTGAAGCCAAACCTTGCTATTTGTAGCCTTCTTCATTCCTAGGAAAGGAAAACCACTGAAGGTGCCACAGACGGATACCTCAGTGAGGCAAATGCTGTGATTACTTACCATATCCTTTGCTCAGTTTGGCTAAAAGCTGTAACTCAGGTTTTTTCTTACAGTTACCGGGTGGGACGGAAGGAAGTTCTCATCTGGACATCTGAACATATTCACATGTGTCTTTAAATCACCTTTGAGAGTATAGATAGGGAGCTTTTGATCCACTGGGTTTGGAACCAAGTGCCTAGTACTTGTAGTAGAGGTAAATCACTGTTGTCCAATAGATATTTGGGGCTCTGGCTCTCTAGGGACAGTCACTCAGGCATTTCGTGCAATAAAAATTAACAGCCATGAATTTTCCTGAATAGGGGAGTCATTGCTGCAGACTTTTATGCATGGAAAATGTCCATGCAAAAATACACATTTGTGAGGAGATATAAAAAAATACAATATATGTGTGTGTGTGTTTTCCTACCATGAAAACAACTGACTGCTTTAATAAACTGTTTTCATTCTGAGATCGTAATCACTCTTGCATGCATATGTGCACACACACAAAGAGATGGAGACAGCTAGATCTCTAAATAGAAGCATACACGTTCTGGCTGTTTTTGGCTTCGCTTTTCTCTCCAAGCCTTCCAGGCAAATGGCAGCAAGTCTCAAACTCTTTCCAAGTGATCCTCCTGAGGCTTGTTTGCCTGAGTTCAGGCCTCTCACAGGGAGCACACTGAGCTGAGCTACCTAAAAATCTGCCCTGCATCCTTTCTGGCATCCGTGCTGGGTATGTGAACAAGATTATGTTTCCTTCTTGAGGTAGGCCTAAGAGTTATGTCATGTGTTTAAGGGATATCAATAGTGCATGTGAGGTGTGCACACTCCTGCAAGCAAAAGGACTGCATTGTGACATGAAAAGTGATAGGAAGCACCAGCCTCAGGTTTCCTCAGCCCCAGTGAGCAGTTTAACAAGGGTTCATGATGCATGTCACCTCTCCTGCCATGCCCCTAGCACACGCTGTGTGTCTTTATTCCTTGTGCATACTAGATCTCCTTATCTGTAATTATAAATATATGTTTAGTGTCACTTCAAAGCCTTCCCTTGACAGGGGTGTTCCCTTTTCAGGGATTTTGAGTCTCTGACATTCTTTCTTCAGAAACTCTGGAGCAGGGTGTGATAGCCTCCTGCTGACCCTGTGTTCAAAGGGTCTGCCAGTGAAAGCCCATTGCAAAGCAGAGAAAATTGACTTTTGTGTCACACATTGAACATGTATTGGCTTCTATAACAAGAGGTCATTTTCAATGCTTGGCTTTTTTTTAACCTGGAAGGTATTTAAGGATGGATACAGAGGGTGGATCTGTAAGACATGAAAGGGCTAGCAATAATTTAGACTTTCCATCAGGTATGTCTGATGAACCAAAATCCTCCTCTTGGCTATGCTTGTTCATTACACATATTTTATGCAATCCAGCTACAGATGCTAGAACTTGGCTAACCTATCTATTCCTTTTGTGGCATTTTCCTGCAAAATGGCCATGGTTTTGAGAAGTACCCATCTGTCAGTTTACTATATTATTATATTACAGTACCATCTAGAGGTCCCAAATGGGATCAGGGCTGTGCATAGTCAGTGTAACGTGCAGTTGTCTTCTGGGAGAAAAAGTATACAATCAAAGGAGATCAGAGAAAAAGAAATAATTACTGTCCCTATCGCACTAATTACATATCTGACCCTACTGTGTAAATTATGCATACAGTGAGATGCACACAGTCAGCCAAGGAATACAGGCCTGCCAGGTCTGTCATTTTGAAAAGGACTATATTTCTCCTAAAGACAATAAATTACCCTACCTAGATTCCACCAAGAATCTACTGGATTTCTGGCTGGCTGGCAGCCATCAGGAACTCCCAAATGAAAAGGCTGTTGAGCAGATCAGCACAACACATCCAGCTGATCTCAGACACATCCAGTTCCTTCCTTTGGGCTGGCCAAGAGGTAGGGAAGTAAGAGACAGAGCTGGGATGTGAGCAGGGTCTGCTGGGTGTTAATCACAAGGCTCTCCTGCAACCTTACTCTTCATTGGTCACAGTCACCTGAAAATAAGAAAAATATTGGCTGGCAAATTTTCATCTTTATAAGAGGCTCATAATTCTGAAAGACTTTTCATCATGGTGGAGTTATGAAGATATTTCTGAGAGGGTGAGTTTCCAGACCTTTAGCCCCTCACCTATAGTATGTTTTCATAGATTTCCTATGAAAATTCCACTGTGTAATGTCACTGAAGACAGCAGTACTACAAACCTGAAATCAGGGCAAATTTGGACCATGATTTAGAATTAATATATGAAGCTAAAATCCATAAGCAATTTGAAATATCTTTGCTCAGACAGGCTGAGCATTGTTCTCCCAGAAGGCAGCAAGGCAGTAGTTGATCCTAATGAAGGTAAATTAATACAGTAAATTTTTACATATGAACAGATCCAAATTCTAATTTAGGTACGGCAACACATAACTACAAGCCCCTTTAGCTCCAGGAAGAAGACCCAGTGCATCTAAATGAGTCAGACAGACCAAATGCACAGTTAATAGATGGAGTCTCTGGTTGTCAAAAAAGTTAGTGTGTTGTGTGGAAAACTCTGAAGAGATGCATGGTGGCATAATACCTGAAACCCCTTTCTGCTTCACAACATCACATGCTTTCAGTCACCTGTGAATTAGAATATTAGAATATTAAAATATTACAATACAGGATATTACTGCATTGAAGGACTGTGACTCTACACCCCAGAAACTTCCTCCAGTCGATCAGGCACTTGTGTCAGTGCCACATTCCTCCCTTTTGCTGAGGTTAGCTTGCTGCATGGCTGGGAATGCAAAGCCACAAGCCCAGGAAGGATGGCAAGAGGAAGGACAGTCCTGCACTAAAGGCAGAATGCTCAGTTGGGAGGGCAGAGCCCCAACCTGCCCTTCACTCCTGCCTGTCCCTTTGTTTCTTGCCCTTTTTCTGCTCCTCTAGCACAGACAGAGCCTGACAGGGTGCTTTGATGCACAGCATGGAGGTGCCCTGAGGGTCTGGTGATGCTAAAAATTGGGCAGCTTGGGCTTTCTTCTGGGACTTAAATGCATCCCTGGGCTAGGTTGTCAGGGGCTAGATCAGGATCTAGATTTAGACTTCTATTCTTTTCAGTAGCCAAAGTAACAGAAGAATTTATACTGCAGTAGGGTTTATCTGTCCTGTGCCTTGGGCTTTCTGAACTTCCTCTCTGTAGCATGTGACTACCCACAGCGTTGTCATCTGGTTCCTTCTTCTTAGATTTAGATTGCCATTGAGTTACAATGATCTGCCTATTTCCTAGTCAAATGCTTCACTAATCAATGCATGGTGCAATACAGGCATCAGTCCTGAAGAGACATCCTCCCAGCTATAATGGATATACAAAACTGTTGGCCACATGATGGAAGAAAAAAGGTTGGGTACTGAAAGAGACATTGAAAATATTTACTTCAGTCTGTATCCCTGTTCAGGCTTTGACAGTATGCAGGACAAAACATGTCTTGGAGATATTAATTCCCATGAAAGTCTGGTCAGTCTTCTGCTTTTGTGGCAAGAGAAATCCAAGACTTTGCATCTAGCATCATGCCTCAACATCAATTGAGACTGCAATAGTTGTGAATTTTCTCATTATGACACTTTGTCTTGCGTGGTCTTACCTGAACCTATCAAGAACTGTGAATGTTCAGCTCTTCTGCTACCAGATGTTTGAGTTCTCAACCCTCCTGAACCAAGTCTTGACCAATGGACTGTATTATCTGGGGTTTTTGTAAATGTGGAGGGTATTTGGTGACCTGAGATCTGCTAAATTGGTTACATTTAATCTCATTTCTGTGTCATCCATCTATTAAGGGTGATAAGTCAAACTGTGAGCATGAAAAGGAAATCTGTTCCTTCTGTCACTGAACATGAGGGTATTTGGGGCCGTATGCTAAGACTGCCTGTATTGGCATATACTTAAGGAACATTGCATGGATATATAACCACTCTTTCCTCTGGACTGGCGTGAGCTCAGAGCACACAGAGTGAGGAGGGCAGGGAATGCCAGCATGAGAGATGACAAAGGACAGCAAATCCTCCATTCTGGACCCAACTCTGATCTTGTAATATCTATGTAAAACTTTTTGTGAGCTTTCCTGTTAAAAGGTTGTTTTTCTAAAGAGAAAGCAGTTCCTGAAAGTTCCTATGGCCCAACACCAGAGATACTCTGTTTTGATCTATCTGTCTTTAATGAAACAGGGGTGGTGCTAGACACTTATGGCCTTTGTGCCTGTGGACCCAAGGTCCCGAGACCTCTGGATAGCCCAGCTAGAGCACACTCAGCTCTGTTTAAATTTCCTGTAAGAACAAATTCCTGTGGCTGGCTTTGTGCCACTGTACCTGTCCCAGTGGAGGCTAAATACTGTGTTGGATGACTGACCTACATATCATTACAGAAGAGAAATGTTCCCTGCTGCAGTTCCTGCCAAGTGCTATAGAGCTCTGATTGGACAGATGAATGATGGCAAATGCGCTCCTAATAAAGCCATTGCCATTAAGTTAGAAAATGAGGCTGCTGTCATCTGTGAGTGGTGGCAGAAGCATTTCTAGCCTAACAAGGTCTGACAAGACCTCCTCAACATGCTCAAATGAAATCAATGTCAACACCTAATCAGTTAAGCAGGTAATGGATTATTTAAAAAAATTTAAACTGTAGCTGCATTAGCTCATTTAGAAGGAAGGAACACGTGACTCCCCCAGATAATGTAACATATTTTAACAGTTGTTGCATTTGCCAGGTTCAAGGAGAAGCTGCTTTAACCTGAAGAGCTGAGATGGCAGCAGAATGTAGGGCACGTCATGAATTTATGGACAAAGGAATTTGTGAGCTTTATCAGTCACTGCCTGGGTTTGCAGAACAGGTCGGCTCAATGAAATATACATGAACAGCATCTGTTTCTGCTTTTAAGATCGCAGTGTGCAACATGAACCATCACCCACTGGATAGAAAGTGGGCGATAGGATGAGAATCCAGCACTTTATTGAACAACAGAAGAAGTATTTGCTGTCGTGTCTGGGAAGCTAGGGAAAGAGGCTGGAAGGAGTGTGGACAAATGACCTGAACCTGAGTGTCCTTAGACCCTCATGAGTCACCTAGAGAAGTCAGAACCATAGCTAACAATCTCAGATAGGAACTGGACAACACTCCTACACATGCATAGTTACTGAAATGGATTAGAACAAATGCCTTGTCATGGGGTCTAGTCACTGCTTAGGGCACAGAAATGAGGCAGGTATTTGCAAGGCACTGGCACAAGAGGGTTCTCACGTCTCTCTCTGCAGCACCTGCGATGAGTCAGTCAGGCCAGGCCAGTGGATTGAGTGCCTAAGCCTGATACAGTGTGTCTATTCCTGTGTTCTTAAGAAAAAAGTGCTTCAGAAAACAGCCCTGAGAACCACCACCTAGCTGGGGTGGAGCTGCTGACCCTTCTCACCAGAATAAACAGGCAGTGTTCTACACTGAACTGCAATTGGTTCCTAATCCCTCCTTCACTCCCTACCCAAAGCTGTCCATCCCAGTCTTCCCTCTCCAGTCTCCAGTCCCCATGGCAGCAGTGTCAGCAACAGGTGTTTTTTCCTCACTCCCTCTGCTACAACCTTCTCATGTCTCACCTCCGGACCAGAAAACCCATGGCTTCGCTCTTACCTTGGCTTAAATGATGAGCAGCTCTGCTGAAATTGATTCAGTTGAGAACCTCAGAAATGTAGGAGGCAAAATGAGAATTGGAAGAAGTGAAATGAGAACTGGAGCTCTCTCATCTTTTTTGTTGTTGTTGTTTTGCTTCTTACTGCTGCTACTGAGGCCCACTAAAGACAGGCCAGGCATGTGCAATGTGTGATCCTGAGGCCACCACGGGCGAGCCCTCCCACAGTTATTAATCTGAGGTGTCTAAGTCATAGAGGAACCAAGTGTCTGGAATGTTACACCTTCACTACGCTTTAATGGATCCTCAAATGTCATAAAGTATCACTGTATCATAAAATTTGGGGTTTATTAATGCACCAGGAGAATGGGAATCACAAAGTTTTTCTTCTCTAAAATACCACTAACCATCAGCTCCCAGCTGCTTTCCGAGTGGGAAACTCTCATTTGCTGATTAGCGCCTCTAACAGCGCTTGCAAACCAAGTGGAAACACCTCTCTTCCTCCCGCGGGGTCCAAAGCAGCGCGGGGCTGTGCCGGGGGCCGCACCGGGAGCGTGCGGAGGCTCCGCCGCCGCCGTGTCCCCCCGTGGCCAGCAGGTGGCGGTGCGGCCCCGGGCTGNCACCATGACCCGCCCCGTGCCACTGTGACCCCCCTGTGCCACCGTGACCCCCCCGTGCCACCGTGACGTCTGGGAGCGGGCCGGACGGGACACGGGCTGGCTCCGCGGGAACGGATGGGTGATGGACAAACAGGTGACGGACAAAGGCTGGCGTTACGCGTTTTGCTTGAGCAGCCTTCACTCCCGCGGATGTCATTCCGCGTCAGGTGCTGTGAATGCAGCTGTTAAAGGAACTGAGGAAGAAGCGGAACACTGTGGCCTGGAGGGGTCTTCTGGAGGAGGCCACGCTACGGCTCCGGTCAGCAGCGGAATCCTGGGACTGGTTCCCTCTTCCCAAAGCTGCTGCTGGAAACAGTGGAGTGGCTCCAGGCACGAGGGACCCCAGGCTAGAGCAGGCAGAGCTTGAGGCACCTGGGGCAGGCGGGAATCCTGCTGTAAGGAAATGGTCTGGGGAACAGCTCCACAGCTGCAAGTTCCAAGGCTAAAATAGATTTGGAGACTGATGGCCCTTGTTAGCGTGCTTGGAGAAGTGGAGAAGGAGCCAAAATCTAGCAGTGGGTGGCACAGGTCCCCTGACGGTGTGGTGTGGAAGTCAGACCAGCTGCACAAGAGGCAAACAGAAGAGGCACATAAGAGGGCCTATTGACCAGTCTGACCTGTAACTCTGGCAAGTGGAGTGCTGTATTTTATGGCAATGGAATTTTGAAAATGGTTTTTCTGGCAAATGATATGAAAAAGCAAGTGAACGTGCTAGAGGAGAATAGATTGGGTTTTGGTGCTAGTGAAGACCATTTTTTTGTAAAATGCAGTTCAGAATTGATGTCTCCACTGACACACAGGCCAAACCAAATTTAGGATTTGGTTTACTTTGCTTCTGATACCTAGATTTTGTAGTCCCAGAGAACCAGTCAAATCTTCTGCAGGTACCCTGCTTATCCTCAACACTTCTTCCTTCTTTCTAAACTGTGATTTCTGGTTACTCCAGAAGGCTTCCCCCAGCCTACTCTAAATGGGATGTTTAGAGCCACATCATTTTGAAATCAGTACATTAAGAGATAAACCTCTGATGCTGGGAGGAACAGGATAAGATATGCTCCAAAAAAAAAAAAAAAAATTAATACAGCTCTCATCCAGAATTTCTTCCCCTTCTTTCCCCAGGAAGCTGGCCCTTCTTGATTAGATGATGCTCTATTTTCAGATAGAAAATTGTTTTTATTGTGAATTCCTCTTAGTTTTGACCACAACTAGAGTTTTCCACTTTGAGGTTGCTTTGCTGGCTGTGTGCAACCTGCCATAGATGTGCATCCAACCCAAACCTTGTCCTGGAAGCTCCAAGGGTCTTTTCCTTAAATATAACATTAGACATGTGAGGGGGAAATGCTGGAATCCTCTAGGAAAAGCACTGATGAGGAGTGGCCCATGGCAGGACAATCCATTCAGTCAACAAAGCTGTTCCTTGCTTGAGCTCAAACTGTTCCAGGAAGAAAAAAAAAGAGAGAGAGAAAAAATCAGTTGTTTGGGAATGCACTAAGTTAATTATTCCACATGACAACATTCCCTCACTGCTTTCATCCTTCCTGGATCCTCCTCACACCTGGGGCTTAAAGTTAGTCCTTATTTTATACCACGTGTGCAATAAATTCCTGACTTCAGGGAAGCATTGGACCTCTTTTACATGTGCAAACTGATTGCAACAGGGTTGTCAAGAAAGAATACTGACATGGAAAATTAATCATTCATTTTCCTATCTAATCACAAAATTGGATGTTGAAAGAGATACAATGACTATATGTGCATTTTATCAGATAGTTTCGTAGTAAAATCTTATCTGGAAATTAATTTTAAATTCCTGAGAGAATGCATGAAGTTGGAAAGGTGCCTGAAAGGCTCTTAAAAAATAAAAGCATCAGGGTTGATGGTAGTGTATCAAATAAAGAAAGGAGTGTTTAGTGAGAGCAGTATTTGACATAATCTTTGGCATCTTCATTAAAAATCAGAGGGAATACAATGCATATCACTGACACTTTTAAATGACACCAGGTTAGGAAATGTTGCTCAATTGAGAATGAAGCAAACAAATCCAGAAAGGTAAAAATGTGTGTAGAAAATAACTGTATGAAATTTGTCTGAGAAAAAAAATACAGCATAAAAATATCTATGAAAAGTAATTAATAGATAGTAAAAAGCAGGCAGGCTAGGGAATATCAGGGTGGATATGCCCCTTCATTTCACTGCTGTACCAGTCCAAGCTGTGGTAACTGATTTACATGTTTTTTTATCTCATAAAAGAGAGTTGCAATAGCTCTCATGTGATCCCACTCCACTGCCATGTTATGTTAAATTCAGGACAGTATTATTTGAGCAGTAGGGACAAACTGGCAAAACTATGGGGAAAATCAACAGAAGCAGTCTGAGATGTTGCAGGAAAGAGCTGGGTGTGAATATGTAAAACACTGCATGAAATGTAAGGTGTATTTAAGGGGATTTATTCTTTAGCAGGGTCAAATCAGGATGTGTGTCTTTTCCCTGGTAAAGACGGAGAACTGTAAAATATCATCCCATATGCATAGAACAGGTACCTAGACAGTTTTCAAGGCTGTGCCAACAAGTCTCACAATCTGAACACTGTACACTATTTCTTTTAGACCTCATTTTGCCTTACACTTATGGGTGCCTCCTGTTTAATTTTGGAGATGGACAGTTCCACCACTGATAACACTGGAAGGTAAAGTATAAGCTTTACTTATACAGGGGTCTTCAATCTGTGGATTCCATGCAACAAAGTGAGAGTGGCAAACCAGAATTTCTCCTCAAGCCCATATTTATTTCCAGAAAGAATAATTCTATCAATAGATAAAAGGAAATGAGCATGGTCTGGTAGAGACCATGTACATCGACTGCAAGATTTTTATCACAAAAAAAATTACTTACTGACAGCATTTGGTCAGTGAAACTCTGCCCAAATCACCATTTCTTTGGTCATGTGATTGGGAATTCTGGGACAACAGGCCCTGATGAAATGCTAACTGTACACTGTGTTATGGCCCATCAGATCACAAAACCTGCAGTATTGCTGTACTCTGATAGAGAATGCTGATGGCAGTGAAAGGTAAAATACAGGTTTTTGGCTTTGCAGTATGAGAGAACAAAGCAGTGTAATCAATAGCAGCATTCTTCAGAGGTCACAGCAATGCCAGCCCCAATGGACAAAGCTACTCGTGATGGGCAAAGGGGGCTAGACTTGGTGCAGCACATGAGAAAATATGTCAGTGACACTTCCACCTGTCTTTCTCAGATGCTCAGGAAATTTATAAAGCTCTTTTGGTTGAGAGTTTTCATCTACAAATGTGTCTTAAAAGGTGTTTGAGATAACATTGGGCTATCAGTAGTTTGGAATTCCAGGATTGTTAGCCAGTTCCCTGTCCCAGATTGCTCAGCTGTAAAATGCTTATGCTGCTTTTGCTTACAGGTGCTTGTAGCCGTACCAGTATCCTGAAGCACACAGGTCACGCTGGGTGCTCTTCTTGCTGACCTTCACTCTGTAATGGACAGTCAGATTAGCACTCTTGTCTGTTTTGAAGAGTTGAGTGTGGGTTCTCATAAATATTTTGTCCTTTTTTTTTTTTAAAGCACTGCCAATTAGATCTCCACATCTAGTTGAAAAGACCAACCCACTGCATTTGCAAACCCACCATTTCAACACAACCACGAATGAAATGCAGCACTGCCTTCCACCACCTATTTCAATTGGATAAAACCTACCTGTTTGTAAATGATAGAAGAAAATTTATGAAATATCAGTGTCACCAACCTGCTTGTATGCGGTGATTTTGTTTCTGGCTGAATGCAACCAGAGACAAGATACAGCTCCCACAAAGTTAAAAGGTGAGATTAATTGCTATTATGCCATAAATAAATGCCGAGTTCTATAAGCTCTGTCTGGCTTCTGTCCTCACTGCTTGCCCTCCGGCCTTCCCCAGCCAGTACTGCTGCACCAGCTGGAGATGCCAGTGGTTTACACCTGGGTGGGAAGCACTGGGACCAACAACCACAGGTTTCCAAGCCAGTATTTTGGAAATACAGACAAAAGTACAAACTCTTCCAACCTACCAAGCTTTATTCACTCCTTGGACAGCAGGGATTTGCAGGAAGTGAGAAAACATTAATTATGACAATGTCTCTTCTGGGCACGCATAAACACAAGCAGATTTTGCAGATGAAATGTCAGTGAGTGCTGGTGGCAGTGGGTCCATGCGCTGGCATTGGTGGATAAAACCCAACCACCCATTTGCTCCTCCCTGTTGCCCCCTGTCCTCACCTCCCTGGGCTCTGCTCACACTCTCAGGCTGCTCTGGTTGCTGGGTCACCGATGCTGCTGCAGCACCGCTGACTCGCTGACACCATTTCTGCATGACACAACAAAACAGGCCTCGGAGATTCCCTTATAATGCCACAGATAGACATAAACAGATGCTCCAAACAGATATAATCAAACACAGATGTGATCTGAAGATTCCCAGGCGGGCTCTGGGGTCCAGCCAAACTATACAGAGCACAGACTGACGGCAAGCTGGAAATGCAGCAAAGGGCTCACCTTTCCCCCCTGCTGATGCTGGCTGAGCAGAGAGAGACGGGTATGGCAGATACGAACATGCACCAGCTGCTGGGGGACACCTGGGGGCAGCCAGGCTGCAGGAGGAGCCTGTTTTCCCCCAGTAGTGCCTGCCCGTGCTGGTGCTGGATGCATCGTTGTCCTTGGAGAATCTGGTAGTAGATGATTTCGTCAAAGTCAGCTGTTTTCATTACCAGAATCTACCCAAACAGCCTGGTCTTCCAAAGAGACTGCATCCAAAGAGACTCCGACTCTTTCTGTTTAGTTGGTGGTGAGTGGCAAGGGGTGGATAAGTTTTCTCTAACTAGCAGAGGGCATTAAAGCCATTCCTACTCACATAAAACAACTTATCCTGGGACACGTTCATTGAAGGGAGGTTGAGAAGATTGCAGAGTGAAGAAAGAAGGTGAATTAATGCCAGAAACGAAGAATGGGGAGAGTGGGTCTTTCTTTTCATGTCATCCCTGTGTCTGGGGCTGCTGTTGGGGCTCCAGTGACTCCCTGCATATCCTTGTCCATTTGCTGGAGGATTAGAGGGAAGACAGGTCAGAAGACAAACAGTGACAAAAATTATGGGTTTGTGTAAGAGTGGTGCCACCTAGAGCAAGTCCAAAACTGGAGGTGAGCACTTGGTGTGGGCAGAGAAGGCTGGACCCATTTCAAGGAAATTTTTACCAAAAAATTTCTTCATTTAGGTTCCTAGAATATGGGGGTGGAAAAATCCTCGAGATGCAGTTATCTAAGCAAAGGCAATGTGCATTTCTATGAGAGAAAATTAATCACTTCTTAAATTGACTCATGCCATGGGCTTGATCCAAAGTCCATGGAAAATCTCTGACTGACTTCACAGCTCCTTGGGGTGTAGGTGGGAACTTTGCCACTGTCTTCAAAAAGAACAGGGCCAGGCTTTAGCCCTTGGCTGAAAAACAAATCAAGGAAAAGACACAAATCCATTTCAAATACTTTAGAAAGAATTTATTATTTGAATTTCTGTAGCTATACTGTTACTAATAACATTAAACACCCATGAATCTATGTTTTAAAGCATGTTGTACCTAAATAGAAATTGTACACATATCCCTTACATGTTTGTTGGACATGAGTCACTTAATAGAAAAAGTAGTCATAAAGATTGTAAAGATAGAAAGTAACATGTTAAATAGCACCTTTGATTCCTTCAGAATTAGTATCAACTGTTTTCTGGTTAGTGCAAATGACCACTTTTCAGAATAGCTGTTTTACTTAACTTTTTTTACAGAAATAAGCAGCATGAAAGTAGCTATGATTTCAGCAAACTAGGCAGGAGGAGGTTCTTTCAAAAGCTTACACTAATAAATTGAAGACAATGTGAAAAGTATTAATAGGAATATAAAATATCCTTTTGTCGAAGTCCATATCACCTGCAGAAAAAGAAATTAGAATTTTAACGAGCTTTCTATGTAAAAACCTCGTAAGACATTGAAATGGTTGAAAGTTTTGGAGTGTTCTTTTGAAATGGAGCAGTTGTTTTAAATTTAGATTTAGATTACAATGCATATATACAGTAATATTTTAGAAAGAAGCTGAGATTGTGTTCATGATTATACGAACAAAGAAAAAATAGATTGAGATTTGAAGCACTTTCTAAGATCTTTTTTTCTGTGTCCTGTTTCTTTAACTTCTTTTAGATTTTCCGTATCTAAAAATAGTTGGCACCAAACTAAGCTGGTTTTGACCCGAGCTGCCCTTGTCACCGAAACTGTCCTCGGAAAGCACTGACTTTCACCGGCTCCACATTCATCTAGGGATGATTTCAACATGTAGTTTGCGTTCAAGAATGCCTTGTAAATATAAACTATTACTACTGGAGTACATTTAATGACAGAAACGTGCTAATGCCGTGCTGACGACATTCGCCCTTGAATTACATTCCTAATAAGGGCGATGCTGCTCGACCCGGCTGGGCGGGCTGCGGGGCGGCCCCTGCCGCACTACCGTCGCCACCCTCTCATCTTTGTCCGCAGTAAAATAACCTAAAGCAAAGGTGCGTTCCCCCACCCTCCGAGGGTACCCCCTCCCAGCCCCCTGCACGGACGCTCACCGACGGTGCCTCAGGGGTGTCACCGGGAAACGTGACAGCAAACCCACCTCTCACCCTAAAACCCTTGCTCATCCGCGCTGCAAAGAAATAATAAAATGATTTTGGAAAATAATTATTATAATAATAATAATAGTAAAAGAAACCCCTCGCCGCCGCAGGATCGAGAAGGGCAGCTCAGGCAGAGCCCACGGGTGTGCTGACGGCTCGGTGCTGTCCTTTCCTCGCCCAGCTGGCAGGGCAGAGCGAGGTGCGGGATGGTGTCCCCGGGGGCTTTTGGGGTTCGAGGCCGTGGTCCCTCTTGGCAGCCCATCCTCCCGAGGCCCGAGCGGCGACACAGAAGGGCTGGTGAGGGCCCTCCCGTCCAGCTCCCGGGGCCGCTGCAAGGGAAGCACCTGCCTACCGAGGAACTGCTTTTAATTAGATGTGGTAATGACCTCCTCGGCCAGGGGAGGCGAGTCAAGTGCTTTTGCATTCCCGGCCGCGATCCGGTTTTCAATGTCGGCTTTGCCCGGACTGCTCTTAAAGTTGCGGCAACAGAATGGTTAAAAAAGCCCCCGGAGCCCTGGTCGCCGGAGGGACCTCCGCCTCGTCAGTGACCCCCCGGGTTCCACCGGCAGCGGGCTGCGGCAGCGCGGGGCGACGGGCGGGCCCCTGTGTCTCACGTCTTTCCGTGGCACCCCGATACCGCTTCAGGGTGCAGATCCCTCTCCTTCTGTTTCTCACACGACCCAACACGACAGAGAAGGGCAAACGGGTTTGTTCTCCTGTTTTCACATTTCGAGGAAAAAATCCGCTTTTCCCGGCGTTCCTACGTCTTCTCTGATGGGAAAAGAGAAATCCCGGCGTCTGCCCTGGGCCGGCCGGCCCAAGGCAGACGGGTGTAGGTTACGCAAGGCCGCCACCGAGGCTCGCGGCTGACGGTCCCCTCAAGGAGGAGATCCGCGGTGTCCCCGCCGATGTCCCCCGCCTCAGACCCGCCTCTGGCCCGGGCACGTCGGCGTTCGCCCGGCCACCGAGCCCCGGAGCTGGAGTTTGTCCCTGCTGCTTGCGCTGCAGACAAGCTGTTTCGGAAGGTACTCAGGGCTTGAGGAGCGAATGGGGATCCCGCATCCAGGCGGGTTAAGCGGGGGCACGGCAGCTGCCGGGACCTGCCCCCGCCAACAGCAAACCGTCACGCGGGGCTTTTTCGGCTCGATTGGCCCCTCTGAGGGGACATCTTTCGAGAACTGCAAAGAAAATACTGTCTTGCAGTCACTGTGATCCACGGTTTTCATTTACTATTATTCAATCAGGATTTATCTCTGTTTTTTTAGGAGGCTACTTTTCCAGAGCTGTTACTCGATACTGATCCATTAAATCATTCCAGCTGAGAGATTAAATGTATGATTTGCAACCAGCTGGATTTCTTAAATGGTGTCTTCGCCTCCCTTCAGAGTATGAGCATACCCGACGAGAAAACACTTTGCTTTGGCATGGAAACTCTCACATTTGCCCGAAAATTACCACACGGAGTTCATTCAATGCCAACAGTATTCTCTTCCTTTCTCTTCACTGGATTAGATTTCCCCCAACCATAAAATGACTCCAAAAGCGAGATACCATCGAAATGGCAACGCATGCCAAGCGAGCGGGTAGGCAGCAGACTTAAACCTTTCTTCATTCTGACACCGCACCCGCTCTCTGCGTCTCTCAGGGCTGCCCCGGCTCCAGCGAGCCCCTACAAGCAGCGCCGGGCCCGGGGAGGGGGAGTCGGGGCTCCGATGGGCACTGACGGGGGGGCTGGGATCCCCCCGCAACGCAACCCTTAGTGCCGATCGCAGGGGCATTCTGTGTCCTCGAAAGGTGGCGGGGGTCAAGGGCAGGCTGCGGAGCCTACGGTCCCCGGACAGAGCTCCCCGTTGTGCCCCAGCAGGGCGATGCGGAGGCAGGAACGACCCCTTCCCATCAACACTAATCGAGATAATAAATACACTCGATTTAGGGTAATTACGGGGAGCGGCTGGCCGCCCTTCACCTGCGGAGATCCCCCGCGGGGACGGTGTCACGGAGACCGGTCATCAGATCTCAAATACCCGATAGGTGGGAAACGCCGTCCCTTTGGCTGTGCCAGTCTCTCCCGAAAGAACAAAAACAAGAAAAAGAAAGAAAGAAAGAAAGAAAGAAAGAAAGAAAGAAAGAAAGAAAGAAAGAAAGAAAGAAAGAAAGAAAGAAAGAAAGAAAGAAAGAAAGAAAGAAAGAAAGTCTCTAAGCTAAGAGGGATCTGGGACTTTTCTCCCACAGAAACCACACAGCAGAGACACCACACCTGGG
The DNA here is from genome assembly GCA_013399225.1 of Rhipidura dahli. Taxonomy (NCBI): domain Eukaryota; kingdom Metazoa; phylum Chordata; class Aves; order Passeriformes; family Rhipiduridae; genus Rhipidura; species Rhipidura dahli. Next base: position 324,050 of record VXAC01001974.1, read on the forward strand.
GGAATTTGCTGCACCTATGGGGGAGAAAGCATAGCACGATTTTCAGAGCACGATCGGGGAGACGGAGCCGGATCCGCACACACCCGCAGCGGTAGAGCTCTGTGTCAGTCAGCGACTTCTCTTCCCCCTGACCGCCTTGGTATTCTGCTAAAAGAGCCAGTGACATAGGATCATCCACTAATTCGGGGAAGCAGCGAGGTGACCTGCTCAGGGACAAAGCCCACTCCCACGCCACTCTCTCCACGGCTAACCGTGGGGCCCCTCCGCCCGGTTCCGCGCCCCGCTAAGCGCTGCCAACACCTCTCTGGCCCTCGTCTGGTTTCATTTGGTTCCGGGAGGTTTCCTAACCGTCCTGACTTTCCAGTGTTGATATTTTTGTTGGGTGTGCTCTCGACACGGCCTTAAGAACGATGTCCCAAACTGTTCACAATTTTTCAATGTTCCCTCATTTCCCCCGCTCCAGCCGTGGCCTCGTTCGCTGCGCGGTGCATTGACCGAGCAGCTATTGGGCTCCTGGGTAACAGAATGTCTCAGGGCACGGAGAGAAACCCAGCCCTCCCTGGCTCCGCAGCAGCCTGGGAGCCCAGTTCACCGGCTCCGGGAACCCCTATGCCCAGAGGAGGCCGTGCCCTTGCCCCGCTCCCCCGGCTTTGGCAACGGGCGGCAAAGCGGAGCTGCCGGGAGGATAGGGCTGCAGGGCGCAGGTCCCGCTCCTGACCCGGGCGTGCCCCGACGGTCGGGAACAGCCGGGACGCTCCGCGGCACGGACAGCCCCCGACGGCCGCTTGGTTCCACGGCGTCGGGGGAAATGGAAGAGGGGTCCCGCAGCGGCCCTGCTCGATTGTCAGGTCGGGCCCTCCTCGAGGATGTCGCTACCTCGGTCCCTGGTAATGGCCCGTCACGCAGTTCTCCGGTGACAAAAGGGGGACGGTATTTAGCCACTTTCGATTAAACGAATGCCACTGAACCACCGGTGTTCAGTCACCTGTCCCCCTCGCGACAGCACTCCAGGTGTGCAGGGAGAGATGTCTCACCCTCGGGTGACTGACTGGCCGTGCACCTTCGCCGCTCCTTGTGAAGGACCATGTGTCCCCACGCCGAGGGGGCCACTTCCCCCGGAGCACCTACCGCCGGCGTTTCCAAAGCACGGGGCAAAAGCCGGGGCCCGCGGCGGGGACAACAGATGCTCACCTTCCGGAGGAGGTGGGAAGGAAAGGGAAGGAAAATGTGAAGCGGGATCAGATGTCCCGTCGGAGCCTGCCCGCACTGCGTTCGGCTCCGTGGACAGGGTGATCGGGGTTCGGGGGAGGAACGGTGAGATCTTTACTGCTAAAGTTCTCTCTGATCGAATTCCCTGCTCTCTCCCCCGACCTTCAGGGCGACTACATCGCTTTGGAACTGCGCGGTTGGGAGTACCTCTGCCCAGACCCAAAGTCCTGCACGAGTCGCTCTTCCAATATGATTTATTGGACCTTGTCCAACTTTGCAAAAAACTGTAGTTTTGATAAAGTCCCTCTTTATAACTCTTCACACACCCCGGTTTTTTCCTTCCTCCCTGTTGCCAGCCAGTCTTGCCTGGGTTGACACCCAGACGAGCTCCTGACGGTCACTTTTCAGACTCAGATATTCGTCTCACACGCGTTAGTTCCAAATGCTGCCTCGGTTTTCACGCTGCAGCCTATTTTTGGAGAGCAGGGCAGCGCAAATGAATATTCCTGATGAAGGTAGCTTTCAACGGATTCTTTACAAAATCTATCCCCCCCTTCCTCCCTCCCACCCCCTGGGTACACACGCACCATACCGAGGTTTGCATTTTTCATGGCGGGACAAGTAAGGCTATAAAAGGCATGTTTGTTTTTCCTGGCTGTTTCAAATATGTATTTCCTGGAGGACTTCGCATCTGATGGGGTCATCAGAAGCACATGTGCGATTTTCATCTTTCCAAGTGATTTCTCCTCTCCTACCTTCCTTTCCTTACCAGCACTGTATGCTGATTTGACATTTTACCTGTCTGTCCACCTTAGCTTCCATTAAACAAACGTCTCAGTCCCAGACTCTTGGTGAGGTCCCAATTTGTTTCCGTGTGCCTGACTAAGGGGGGGGAGAGAGGGGGGTTTGGGTTTGTTTGTTTGTGTTTTGCTTTTGTTGTCGGTTGCTTTTTTTTGGGGGGGGGGGGTTAAAATAATTTTTTTTTTTTTTTTTTCCCCTCTTTTTTTTTTTTTTTTTTTTTTTTTTTCTTTTTCCTACATGGCTTGGGCTGGAGGTAGTCTGCCGGCCGGCTGCACACCGGGACTCTGGATAAAGGTGGATCTGATATTTAGAGCTGAGATGGAGCGTTCTTACCCAAACCCGGCAAAAAAAAAAAAATAAAAAAATCGCTAATAAATAACACCCGCCTCCCGTTCATTTTAATGGTAGTGGATGGACCTTCTTCCCGAGCAAGGAGGCGCCTCCTCGATGCACAGAGAGAAAGCTTTGAGCACCGCTCCCAGCAGCAAAATAGGAAGAAGGTTATCCCGCAGCCCAGATCCGAGGTTTATGTGTTTTTTCCAAATCCCAGAGCTACTCTCCTTCAGACAAAACCCTCACCTTTTCCTTGTGTACTGAAGCACTGAAAGTTCCCTTCAGTATATTTTTCTTGGCTGCCTGAGCCTCAGCGTTTTGATTCACTAAGCAGAAGAAGTTAAAGAGCTTTGCAGTAAGGGCCAGTGCCCAGTGTTTTCATCACCACCCCCCTACATTATTTGTCATGCTCAAGTGAGGGTTTGTTCAAGGCAAAAGCCTGCTCATACTGGGCTGCATTTGTTTCTCCTAAAGAAGGGAAGAGATTTTGTTTCCGGGTCTGGTAACAGGAGCCCCAGTGCCTTACACAAACAGCGCTGGATAAGGCAGGGGCACTCCTAAGGCTTTTCGTTCTGGGGCTGCAGCAGCACCCCTCAAACACATATTGGGACCTTGGTTAGGCCCAAACTACTACACCAGGTCTGGGGAGAAGAGGCGAAGTATCTTTCTCCAGGGTAGCCCACAAATAATGTGGTGAGCTGGCGACTTCTCCCGCGTGGATCATGTCGAGTGTCTCCAAAATGGCTTACATTATCCAAAGGAAAATGCAGCCACTCAGCCTTGTAGATAACAGTCCTGGTTATCCCCAAGAGCCTGCAAGGGCTCGCAGATGCAAGGTGTTCAACCAGCAAGCTCTGGCATACGCTCTCCTACTCACAGGAAAGGCCATTCCCCCTATAAACTTGCTACCTGTCCCCAGAAAAGTGTCGGAAATTGTGTCACATCTCCAGTAGCCTGTCGGGATGTGTCGCCTGTCTCTCGTCGCATCCATCAGTATTTCCCCGTCAGGGTGACGAGTTGCACCTTGTCAGGGTGGACAGAATTGTTTTCTGTCTCAAATGAACTATTTCTCTCACGGCTCTCTTTGGCACAGCACCAGGTCCATGAACACTCATACAGTAAAATACAGCAGAAAAAAATTCTGCCCTGGTACACGTGAATATTCAGCTCCTTGCTACTTAAAGAAATTACTCCATTTACAGTTTGGGGGCCACAAATGCTGAATACGTTGTGTAATTTTAGTTCGAGGTCAAATACTGCTTACATGTATTATATATCCACATACATACATATATATGCATGTGTTTGTATATAAAGGGGTGTGTGTGTGTGCATGTATGAGACAGACAGAGAGTGCGGTTCTTCCCCGCATTGTCCAAGCTACAGAGGATCTGCCATGCAGTTTGCCCGCCTCATCCTGGCCTCAGTCCGAGGATAGCCAGGGGGAGTTTCATGGATAAAACCTGCCAGAACCGAACCGTCTTTTGATTTATGTCCCGAAACCCATGTGGGTACCCCAGGAACAGCTAACCCTGAGATGAGATATGTCCTATGTAACCTAATGCTAGTGAATCATAACTAATCTGTTTAAAACCAAGGATTAGTCACGTCAGTTTCGGCATATTCCTCTATCGGGAACTTTTTTTGTGTGTGGAAAATTGGAGGGATTTGGGCTAATTTACCAAACATCAGTACTAAGGCAAGTACGGTCTGATAAAATGAGTCTTAACATGTTCGGGTTTTCAGGTTGCATTACACGCGTCCCATCTTTGGGGCTTTGAGCTCTGTGAGCCCTTAATGCCAGATTGACCTGCAGATTTTTTTTCTTACTGCATGATTTCTGTTTCTAGCCATCTTTAACAGGCTTCAGCGACTCGCCCTGTCTTAATTTCTCCATATATAAATGATACTCACTGAAACGTACATGAGTTTTCACAGATCCCACTCTCTCAAAGGGCCTTTCTCACTGTGTCAGCTCTTCATTTACTTTCCCCGATCGAATTCTGCCTCCTCTGTGCAATATGACCTATTATTAATCACATAAACCCCATCCTGTTTTCATATTGCCTCTTTAAATATTCCTCATCTTGGCTTTACTCTTTCTCATTTTTTCTTTCTGCAGCGGGCAAAGCCTTAAGGTTTTATTTTGGTTTCGAGGCCATGTTTTATTAACCCAGACATTCTGTTTTCCTTCCCAAACTAATTTCTATCTACAAAAGTACAAAATAATTAACGAGCCAATTAATTAATTCTTTGCAATATTGCACCGCTGTGTGTGTTATTTTACAGGGAGCAGAGATCTTCTCTAGCTCTAGGAAGCAGTGGTTCCTCTACTTGCAAAATGTTTATTTTCAAAAAATTAAAATCCATAGCCAAATATTAGATGCCTCTCAACGGAAAGAACATGATCTTCTCTTTAGACCCTAATGCACATAAGGCCACACTGATACACTCCCACAGCACAGGCATCATCCACATCATCTCTGCTGCTGAAAAAATCACCCCAAAGAGCAGAAGCGGGGGAAACATAAACTCGAACATACCACATTGCCTCCGATAAAATATTGTACCTCGCTGCACCCCGACATAAAGAGAAAACTGGATTTATAACCGCGACTAAGGGAGATCTTTTTTTCCGGAGGCTGAACCTTCCCATTGCCGACATCCATACATTCCTTCCTACAGACTTTTAACGGGACCTCAGAGAAATGTGCTTTTCGCGGACACCCGCAAACGCACAGAGGCGCTAATCCAGACCCAGATTACACCAAATTAGGACACTGCCCGCACGGTACTCCCACTGAGTGAAATTTCAGCCAGGATCTGAAACCTGGACTTGATCTTTGCTGATCTACACATATTTCTATCCCGCTTGAAGCCATATCGTTTTCTCGGTTTATTTTTCACAAGAAATTAATTTTAAAGAAGATTAAAAAAAAAAAAGAAAAAACCACAAAAGGAAGGTATAAAACCCTCTGCAAGCTCTGAGAACATTTTAAGCACACAACACATTCGGCTTCAAGCAAAGACGGACAGCGAGGGTGCAAGCTGCAAGGGTCCTGAGCTCTTTTAATGGGGCAAACCGGCAAGCAACCTGCCTGTCTCTTGCCACCCGGTGCTTACAGGAAAGGAAATTAAAAAGAAAGAAAGAAAAAGGAGAGGAGTTGAGAATTCCCTCTCCCAGCATCACTCTCGCAGGCGCCGGAAAGGCGTTTGCAGCCCTGCCGTGCTGGACCCTGGAGCGTGGTCTGGCCACGCTCGGTTTGCCCAGCCGCCCTTAGGGCGAGGTGGGGAGAGAGGGGACGGCTTTTTGCCGGACAGGCGGACACCGGGGCAGAAAAGCCTGCAGCCTGTACGGCTATGCCCCCGGGAAGCAGGTGGGCGACCTCTCTGCTTCCCTCTGGGCCCTCACCGCCTGTCTTTCCCCGTGCCCTCGGCTCTCCGCTCTCGCAGGGCGACTTCAGCTCTCCCCGGCGCTCACCGCTTCCCCGGACCGGGCCGGGCCGGCAAGGGCCCCGACGTGCCCGGGCCAAGCGGGGCAGGGTGGCGAGGCTCTGACCACCCGACACCGCTCTCCCTGGCGTCCCCACCAGGACGCCCGCTCTACTCCGCTCAGGACTGAGCCCGAAAACACGCCGCGGGCTAGAGAAGTAACCATACGCCGAGTTAGATTTCTAAATTTTATTATAAAATAAAAGCAGAAATATTTTCCAAAGAATGTATTCACATAATATAAACAATAAACAAAACTAAGGTGAGTGACTTGCGGTTGATACTGTCGTTTAGGTCTAAACTTGAGCAGCAATTCCTCTTTTCTTTTTAAAGCCCCCTTCAGCCCGCGTTGCACGCCGAGGGGAAAATCTACTTCTGCCTTCCTTCGGGCCAGAGCCGGGCCATCACTTCCTTTCCCACCCAGCAAACGGCGAAAGCACCACATGGACAAGGCCAAAGAAGCTGTCTCTCTGCATAGCATCAGCTACAAGAAGATTACAGAGTCTGCCTAGAGCGCGTGTTGCTGCTATGTCTTGACTACAACTTTTGAATTCTTAGTTGAAATTGTACATCGTACACCTGCCACGGATACATAACTATAATAGAATAACGGGAGCGATGTGTAACTTTCAAACAGGCATGGCAACAGCAGCCTTGCATTCCCCTTTCTTTCCCACCCCCCGAAAAAATAAAAATATTACGATGTGCCTCTTCCCACACAGACCAGCCCAGTCGAGTGACACCACTGAGAGATTCGTGAAGTTAAGGCTGGGATGAGCTGCTACACCGATCAGCCCTACAGCCTGCCCTGAAAATCACGGCTCCTGTCCAACAGTCCTTACACGCCTGAAAACGCCTGTAAGCAACCCTTAAGGCTTTTCACAACATCAGCTACCCACAGCGGAGTCCACTACCTTGCAAACCTGCAGCCAGCCTGTTGCCTGAGGGCACAACACATCCAGTAAGGTGTTTGTCATTGCTTTCAAAGTCCCTGGTAAGATTAGGGGAAAAAAAAAAAGGAAAAAATTGAGTAAAGGAGGGCTGGCGCGAAGGAGGGAGCGTGTACACGGTTTTAAGAGCCCAGATCGACCAAGTTAGATGACATGGGGTTGAGAATGGAGTCCTGCAAGCTGTGGTGGTGCATGGGGTCGGCGCTGGGCACGGGGATGGCGCTGGGGCCCTGGGGGTGGCCCAGGCCGTGCAGGGGCTGCAGCCCCGGGTTGGAGCTGAGCAGCAGCGCGGGGCTGGAGGAGGTGTGATCCGGGGTCCCTGACGGTGTCTTCTCGTCCTCTGAGCTCCCCAAAACTGTCTTATTCCCGTTCATTGACGCCGAGAGAGGGTTGTGGCTGTTGGAGTTGGAATTCTCGTTGTTTTCCCTATAGGAAACACAAAAGAGGGAGGGAAATCACCATGCGGCCGTCGCTCCGGGGTACGCACCGCGGGAGCGGGGGCGGCGGGGAGCTGACTCCGGGGAGCAGCGAGCGGAGGAGAGTGCAAAACCAGTAAGTTTAAAAACTCTGCACACCTCCAAGGCCTCTTCATCTGGCACTTAGGTCTAAGGTCCGCTGAGCTTGTAAACAGAGTCTCCCACTAGCCCAGTGGAAAGTGTCACTTTGCCAAACCGTAATTTTCTGCATCCAAAGGGTTTGCACAGCGTGAGGAGGGGGGCAGAAGGGAAGGGAGGGAGACATTACAAGGAAGGGAAAAAAAAAAAAGGAGAAAAAGACGGTTTAACTTTAAAACTGCTCTAGGAGTTGAAGTGATGTTCGGCCATGATTTCTCCTGGCAAGGCCAAAACCAGGCGAACTGCAGGCAGGATGGCTCCGTGTAGCAGAACAGCCTCCCGGGCTCACATCAGGAGGGAAAGTCTTTTGATTAAGTAACTGAACGTGGTTTTTTTCCCCCCTCGCCCTGAGCTTAAATCTCAAAACATAGCCCAATATGGACGATAAGGGAAGCGAACAGAGTTAACCCGCTGATTTCCCCGACCCTCTCGGGGAACGCTCGGCACGTCCGCCGCTGCTCCTCCGTCCCCTCCTCGGGCGGCTTGGGCGCAGCCAGGATGGCTCTCGCACGGCTCCGCGGCTGGGGCAGCCGGCACCACCGCTGCGCCTGCCAACAAAGGCTCCGAAAGGCAGGACATAGTTTCGAAATTCATCACCGGGTAAATACCAAGAAAACGCTGGAGGCTGCCCAAGCCCTTGCAGATATATCTATATATTTATATATCTATATATGGGGGGTTTTTTCGGAAATGTGAGTGGCAAGAGGGCGTCGGGGCTGCTGTCCAGGCAAGGCTTACGGGGCCTCCAGACATAGTCCTCGCAGAAATACTTTAGACACCGTTCTGCCTGAAATACTGAAGGCAATGCAAGTCTATTTAAAAGCTTCTGCGGAAGTTTTGAAACACACTATCTGGCAGAGGGGCCCTATCCTGCAGGACTTGGTGGAGAGAAGTTAAGCCATTGCACTGAAGGGTTTTCCTCACTAAGGGCTGCAAGATGTGGCTGGAGACACTTAGAGCCAAAAAAATAAAAACAGACAAGAAAGCTCTGTTTGAACAAGTTTCCTTGAGTGGATGGCAATCCCATGAACGGTCTGTTTTCCAACGCCTGGAGTGTAATATTAGGTTGAGTGTATTTTTCAATGTCAAAAATCTTATTTGTCTCTGGAGACCTTTAAAATTTGATTCCCCGGGAAAAAAAAAAAAAAAAAAAAAAAAAAAAGAAAGAAATGGAATAAGTGTAACCTTCATTTCCTTTGGATATTTGAAGGTGAGTCCCTGCTATCAGCAATAAAAAAGATCTCTAACATCTCGTAAAACCAACCCTTGCGAGGATTTGAAGGAAAATTAAAGCGCTAGCACCATTTCGGGAAATGAATAGAGCAAATCTGTGCCCGAATCTGCCGGCCTGCACAGCAGCACGGCCGCGGCGCTGCCCATTTCCAAGACACGATTGGCGGAAACCAAAGACAGAATTCTCCTCGGAGGCACGGATCTACAGGAGATTTCTGATCCGCTAATTAACCGCGCAGATCATACGATCGTAACACTGTACGGACCGGGCAATTCAGTGAACTAGTGAACGCAGTAAGAGGACCCTTTTAGCTTCTTCGAACCGTCTTCCTAAGGCACTGGGACTGTTGATGGAAAAGTCATCCCGAATGGCCAGGGATGTAGGCATTAACCTCTTCCCGGCGAATAATTGTCCCTTCACTCCACTAAACGTGAAAAATACAGATGCAGAGTCATATTCGGCCTAAGAGCATACACCTATTGACCTGAGTTCATGAGCACCTTGCTGGGTAGCAAATAAGAACTGCAATGTCATGAGCGAGGCAAGAAGTTGCTCCACTCAGTCCTTGTCCAGGTCTCCTGCCGCACGCCAGGAGACCACGACAAGAGGATATGTTTGCTACCAGCGTTCAGACCCACCCGTTGCCGGCTGCCCCAAGGCTGTCCCTTTCTGCACCGGGGTAACCCTCAAGGACACTCTCTGCGCTGACCAGAGCGCGGAGTCCTCGCCTTTGGGCCCCACCGCCGCCGGCCTCTCCCGACCGGCCGTGGACCCTCACGGGCACCTTCGGCCACGGCCCCTGGCTGGGCTCCATGCCGGGTAGCGGCGGGGAGGAGGCGGCAAAGCTGCTTAACCAGGAGATGCCGCCGGGCGTGTGAAGCACCCCTGGCGACACGAGCTGCCTCGGGGACGCTGCGCCGGCTGTGCGGGGAGTGGGGTGTCGGTGGGGAAGGGCTCTCGGCCGCCTCTCCCGGGGCTACTTTTGGCGGACAGACGCCTTCGCCGAGCGCCCAGGTCGCTCGCCTATGGTTCTCTGGGCGCCCCCGAGGAGGAGAGCCAGTCCCCTCCTGGCGGGCCTTCCGCAGCCGTGGCCGGGGCACAGAGGGATGCTCGGGACGACCACCGGGGTCGGGGAGCCGCGGGCGTCGGGGGAGCCATGGGGAGCCGTACCTTTCCTTGGCCTCGGCGGCGCGATCCCGCTGCCGGCGGTTCTTGAACCAGTTGCTGACCTGGGTGGTGGTAAGGCCGGTGGCCTCGGCCAGCTCCCGCTTCTCGCGGGGGGACGGGTAGGGGTTGTGGGCGTACCACTCTCGGAGGACGCTGCGGCTCTTCTCCTTGAAGCAGTAGCTGGTCTCCTCTCCATCCCAGATGGAGCGGGGCAGCGGGAACTTGCGGCGCACCCGGTACTTGCCCACCGCCCCTAGGGGTCGCCCCCGCAGCTTCTCCGCCTCGATGTAGTGCGCCTTCAGCCAGAGCTGCTGCAGCTTGGGGTGGTTGTGCGCCGAGAACTGGTGGCTCTCCAGGATCTTGTAGAGCTCGCGGAAGTTGCCCCGGTGGAAGGCCACCACCGCCTTGGCCTTCAGGACGCTCTCGTTCTTGTGGAGGTGCTCGCAGGCAGGGAGGGACCAGAGGACCCGCCCCAGCCGCTCGATGTTGCCGCCTTGCTGGAGCACTTCGCAGACGCAGGCCACTTGCTCTTGGGTGAAGCCAAAAGTCGGGAGCATCGACATGGTGAGCCCTGCCCCGCCGCGCGCCCTACGGCCGCATAGAG
>VXAC01001974.1:334511-437011 GCA_013399225.1 Rhipidura dahli
TTTTTTTTTTTTTTTTTTAAATAATATTATTCTAAGCTGGCATGAAAAGTGATTATCCGCGCTGTGATTGGTCCGGTTATCTGACCCGGGGACTGCCAGGAGAAGACAATAGTTTTAGTCAAATTATTTGCCATGGTGACGCTGTCAATCAGGGGTAACCCGATCTGTTTTGAGGTGGCTCCCCGGCTGGGTTGACAGATTGCTCAGATCCACTCAGAGGCGGCCTTGCGAGCTGAGATATTAGCTAGCGAGGGAGAAATTTCCGTCGTGATTGACGCTGCAGGCGCCCGTCGGGGGAGAGGGAGAGCGCCGAAGCGCGGAGCCCGGGCCCCTGTTCCTCCCCGCAGGGCACTGCGGCGCGGCGGGACGGAGCCGCCGTCCCGGTCGGGCCCCGCCGCCCCGTCTGGGTCCCGCAGCCCCATCCCGGCCCCGCCGCTCCGGACAGCGGACTTTGCCGTCCCTGGCACCCGCGGCTGCGTTTGGGGGGAAAAGGCCGTCTCCGGCCCTTGCAGAAAAATTTCTTTCTAAATGTATTCCCTTATAGCCCCCCTCCCCAGCGCCCAGTAACCACTGTTGGAGCGTTTTATAAGGAAGGGGCCTCTCATGTACAATGGAGACCCTGTTCTTGACCTGGGATCCCATTACGCTTCTCGTACCTGCCCGGGAGCGAGAAAAAGGCAGGATGCTACAGGGCCGGAGAGGGATTGCCTCTCCATGAATAGCCCGCCATGCCCCACCACGCTCCGGCGTGAAGGGCGCTGGCACTTGTGATCACTGGACGCCGCACATTTATTTATGCTCGATTTCCAAGAGCGTGTCGGGGTGTTTCATCCAGGAGAGGAACACGCGTAAGAGTGTAAAAGTCGGAGACACTTCGCTTGATTAAACGGACCCTTATCACCCACGCGTGCCCTTTGCACACGGCGTTTTAAGTTTACCGACTCTGTGGGGCAGGGACCCGCGTAGTTTCCCGTCCCTTGTCGGTTTACACAACGTGAAAGGCGAGGGAGAGAGGTTGTGCAAGCTGCAAGGTCGAGGGAGAGGGTGCGATGAGCGGGTGAAGAGAGCCGCGGTGCCTTCTCGGGAGCGACGCACCGGGTGGCGGCCAAAAGGGACCGCCGGGGCGGAGGCTGGCGCCGGGGATCGCCCAGGTGAGGGCACTCGGGAGGAGCCTCCGGCCACAAACTCAGGATAGTTTCCATGGCCTGTTATGTTCCCCTTTTGCTGAGAAACAATAATTAATCCCACAAGCTCTCTCTACGCTATTTTCAGCCCTGACAGGAGAGGTCTCTGCAATTGTGAGTTCCTACCACGGTACCTTTTTAGCCGCCCCGGCGCGTCAGGGATTTAGCGAAGCCACAAGAGACCCGACTAAGGCTCCCTGCCTCTGAGCCTGAGCCTCCGCGGCCGCCGGACCGAGCCTCCGTGCCGGCCCTAGCGGGCGCAGCGGCCGTCGCCGGGAGAAGGCGAGGCTGGGGCGGCGGCGCGCAGCCCGGCGGCTCCCGGCGGGGGCTGCTCCCGGCGAGGAGCCGCGCCAGGACTGCGGCCAGGGGAAATGCGGCGGGGGAGGGAGGCAGGAGGAGGAGGAGGAGGAAGAGGGCGGGGTAGGGGGGCAGCGGATCAACCGTGTCCAGCTCCCAGCATGTCCGAACTCCTGTGCATATCCGCGGCGTATGCCCGTACTTTCTCGAGTGCACTCCACTATGGAAGCTGCGTGTCCTCCTACCTGTCCGGCCGGCCTTTTCACGAGTGCTGCCGTAAGGAAACAGTGGCAAGCGGGCGGTTCCCGCCCTGGATCCTCCGGCGAAGGAAAATAGAGGCTTCTTTTTCAGATCGAGAAAAGAACAGCTCAAATTCGTTTTAAACAAAATCGGGCATGTTTGTGACGGTCGGTAAAGCCCTCTCGTATGATGCTCCCTCTGTTCCTTTACAAAATGAGCTTTCGACCGTTTAGTGCCTCGATTCCGGCAGATCTCCGCAGGATTCAAAATGTACTTGTTTGTAAACGAAAGCATCTCCATCCCAGCGCTTCCTAGCCGACCTAAGCGGCCGGATAGTTCACGGCCGAAGCTGTAGCGAGCAGTGACGGGATGGGACAAGCGCTCCACTTCAAACGCTGCTCTGAGCAGAAACAGCAACAGAAACACAAATCCCCTCTCCCGTCCCCGACCTCTGCGCGCAAACACCGTGTGCCTTCCACTCCCTCCCGGAATGGGGACCGTGGAAATAATGAAAAGTTCTAGCGAGGTCTGACCTGTGTCTCCCACCTCCCCGCTACCAGGGTCTGTCAACCCATGTTTATTAGGGATATACCTGACTCCTGTTCCTCTCCTTCCACCTCACAACCACAATGGTTGAATCTGAACGGGAGCAGCTCTTAGCCCTAGCTGGAAAGGAGATGTCAAAACCTGTTGCATAGATTTAGACCTGAAAAAGTGTCTTCTTAGCACTTTAAAATGTAACAGGGTTTACACTCCGGCTCCTCCGCAGGCGCTTTCACTTTAGGCTGCCTCAGCCGGGCTGCAGCTCGCATGTAACATAAGTTCACTTCCCAGAGAGCTGGGCAGAGGCAGGGCTACCCCCTTCCCGGGCACCCTATATCAGCTTGCGTCCTAGAGCAATTGTAAATTAGTGACATCTGGATCCAAATTCTGCATGACTGCTTTTATCTTTAGGGAAAGAGAAAAACTTTCCTACGTGCTAGAGGTCAGAGCAGATACTGGCGGCAAAGCTGCGGCACGGGGCGAATCGCATTGTAGAGCCTTGCAAGGGAAACAGGCGATAGGGAGAGAGGATTTTTTGGCATTTGCAAAGGCTCCCGTTCCCTGCCATTATATTTCAGAGCAGGAGGAGCGAATCGCCTGCACACGTTTGCCCCCGGACCGACGAGATCGTTTCTCCTGGCTGCTGCCAGCTCTCTCCCGTTTAGTTGTCGTGGAAAGTTTTAGCTGAGCCGACCCAAATTTTTGCTCGGCCCCGCTGCCGCCGGGCGGAGAAGGCCGGGGTTTCACCCCGGTCCGGGCACGGCTGTCACTTTGCTGAGGCCCCGCTCGGGAAGCGCCTCAGTCCTCCGCATAGCAGCGTGCGAGACCGTCAGTGTCCACACAATCTCTGGGGAAACACGAGTGAAATAAAAAGGTGGTTTTTATCGCGACGCTCCTTTCACTGGCTGTGACACAGACTGGCTGAGGAACGGGGTGTGGGCGGCCGGTTTTCTTGTGAGAAGCCTTTCCTTGCACGGAACTGCTCCGTGCCCACGAGTGAGTGCAAAAGTAGAGCTGAAATTATCTGGAAATCGCCTTTTCGGCTCTGCCTTCACCGTCGCCTTGTGGACAACAGCCTGTGCGGGAGGCTGCAGGCCCGCATCATTCCTGTTAAAGACGGGAGCCGATTCACCCAAGCTCCTGCCCGACACCTTTCCGCCAGCCTCCTCGACTACTGCCTTTGGGGAGTCCCCCATCCTTTTCACCGAGCTGGGTTGGGGACAAATCTGTCACCCACTCTCACAGGGCTGTGGACACGTCCGCTCCTGCCAGCCAGCCTCGGCTGCACCGTGGCCAGGGCAGGGAGACAGGGCCCCTCCAAGGGCGCTTTTATCGGCAGGGGTAGCGAACAAATGATAAACCCCACAATTTTCACATGCCAGAAAGAAACACATCTTCCCCGCAGATGTCCACTACCGTGGCGAGAACTGTAGCGAGAGCAATGAAAATGACAGGCCACTCCAAGTTTTCGTTTCTTTCTTTCTTTTCTTTCTTTCTTTCTTTCTTTCTTTCTTTCTTTCTTTCTTTCTTTCTTTCTTTCTTTCTTTCTTTCTTTCTTTCTTTCTTTCTTTCTTTCTTTCTTTCTTTCTTTCTTTCTTTCTTTCTTTCTTTCTTTCTTTCTTTCTTTCTTTCTTTCAATTTAATTTTTTTTCCTTTCCTTATAACGGCATGGCAATATGCTTTCCCCTTAAAACCGGTGGGGTTTATTGTGACGAAAACCTGCCACTGTGCTACTCCGGCTAGATTTTTTCTGGTTTTTTTTTTTTTNAGATCCAGATGGAATTTCTTTCTTTCTTTTTTTTTTTTTTTTTTTTTTTTCTTTAATGAAACATAGCTACCTTTGCCGCGATACTGGGCCTACCTGCTCCACACCCCCCAACCCGAAGGCTCAGCTCAGTTTCCCCGGGCTCATGAGATTTTCCCTGGCGGGACTAGGGCTCCTTTAGGCGGCCAAAGCTCACCCGGGATTCCCGGCGGCAGTTTTGCAACCCGGACACGCGAGTTGTTTCCCTCGCCCTGACGTTATTTATTCACGCTTTTATTTATTTTTGCATTTTGTTTAAAACCCGAATCTATTCCATCAGAGATGGCAGTAAGATCCTGTCTCGACTGAAAAAAAGATCACGGCAGATGATCACTGCACATAACTAAATTAAGACAAACAACAATTGCTTGTTGTTTCCCTGATCTGGGGAGAAAGGAATAATTCAAAGCTTTTGCTGCGCGCAATGCACCGTTCCTTAAGGGGACGGGTCAAGGATTTCAGATATGTAGCGGGTAACTCGATTATGCTAACAAACTCCGCTTGAAAGAGAACTCTGGTGGGTGCGGGGCGCGGAGCGGGGTGCTGGAGACTTGGGAGACTCTGCTGGGAACCGACGGGAGCGGCGCCTCTGCTCCCCGGAGCCGCCCCGCTCCCCGCGCCCGCAGCTCCGCCGCTCCTCTCCAGCACGGAGCCTTTCCCCCGCCGGCTGGACCTGAGATGCTCGAATAACATCTTCGAAAGAGATGTATTAATTAGGAGATGGGGGCCTGATGGGACGTGACTGAGCTGGCCTCGGTGAACCTTCCCGCCCCCACCTCCCGGCCGCCCCCCGGTGAAATGGGACTCCGGGGGCGGCACTGTGTCCCCAGCTCAAGGCGCTGTAACCTCCCGAGCTCCCCATGAAACACGATAGCCCCCCCGCCGATTAATGCGGCCGGTCCTGATTACTTTTATATCATCCTTTCTCCGTCTCGGGCGAAGGGCTGAGCGTTTTCACCCACTTCTGCCATCAGCGCCCTACCGGGTCGTTACCCCCAGCATCGATATTTATTTGGGGTGTTCCCCCTCCGCGATCCACAGATCCCGCGGACTCCGTAGGCGGCTGGGGGGAGGACCAGGGGGAGCAGGA
Organism: Rhipidura dahli; assembly: GCA_013399225.1. Lineage (NCBI taxonomy): Eukaryota > Metazoa > Chordata > Aves > Passeriformes > Rhipiduridae > Rhipidura > Rhipidura dahli. Next base: position 339,670 of record VXAC01001974.1, read on the forward strand.
GAGGGGCCCGGGCCGGTGCCCACCCAGCCCCCGCCCCACTCCCGGCTGCGGGGAGCGCCTCAGATGCTCCGCGGCACAAGGGGACTCTCAGCACACAGTGTACAGCTAACAGACAAGACAACAACAACAACAAAAGGCACATATGGTTAAAATAAAGAGAGAGAGAGAGAGAGCTTTCTGCCTTAGGGGATTGGCAATAACTAGCCAGAAATGCAGGATATTGAATCTAAACTTCTGGTGGGCTTCTGCTAGATTGACAACTTAAATCACACTACAAGCATCAATTTGACAATATTTGTAAACTTCTTGTTTCCAGGGATCTTCTTGATCAGAGATAGACCAGGTTGGTATGAGCTCCAGCCACGAAGGTCTCTTTTTTTCCCTCCTCCTTTCCCCTCTTCCGAGTTGATGAATAGCGATCATGTTTCTTTTAATGGCTGCCCCCTATTCTCACAGCCTCCCACAACTAACCCAAGAGCCTGTTTCCTCGACCTCGGTTAATTCCGCTGATTATTCCAAGATGATGAGGAAAGGACGAAGATTGTTCACTGTTCCTACCGATTCAAGGCATTTTTGTTACTATCTCCATCCCTGGCTCTCGGGGATTTGGCCGGGGAGTATTTTTCGGAAGAGGCTGCTCTCCCTTCCCTCCTGCCCTCCGTCCCCAGGCAGCAGAGAGGTCCGGGGGCTCCCCCACGCGCCCGTCGCTGTGGGCGCGCGATCTCCGCCGAGGGGGCCGGGCACAAGCACCCTCCGTGCGGCAGCAGCGGCGGCGGCCGAGGGGGTCCCGGGCCGGGGCACAGCCGGCATCTCTGGGCCGCTCAGGCGGCGGCGGCGCAGGTGACCAGCGCTCCCGCGGGGCCTTTTCCTGAGGAGAACAAACCGCCGGCCATCTCCCGCAGCACCAAAAGGAATTTCGGTTCTCCCCGAGAAAGGAAAGAGACTCCTTCGGCCCCATGGGCCGGAGGCGGGGATCCACTCCGAGAAATCTCACTAGAGGGCCCTAATACTCAGCTCTGTTCACTGCTGAGAGGAAACAAGGCTCGTCCTTAACATCCTATAGTCTTCCAGACAGATTAAACCTCGTGAAGTCTTCCCCAGTTTGTCAAAGGCGATTCACAGACGTGAACACCATGACAAGAAATCCCTTATCTTTGTAGCAGCCACCAACCATCCTGCCTTCCTGCAAGTGACGGGAACTCATGCCCCCTTCCTGGGGCAGAATGATACAAGAGGATTTTGGGGGTCCCTTCCTCTTCTGTGTCCATGGTGGGAGAAGGAAGTGCAGCCTCTAAAACAACCAAGGGCTCCAGACACAGGTATCCTTTCCAAGATTTAGGGACCAAGCACTACACACAGATATGTAGGCTTTCTTTCTCTTCACTATAGAAGGACCTCCTGTGAGTTCTTCCATGGTCTGTGCTATGTGGTATGCTCATAAACACATCCATCTTTTAAATTCTGCATGGTCGAGGAAAGCTGAAATTTGATGTAATATTGGCAAGTAACACATAGAGATATTAATGTCAAACACTTACAGATTTAGCTATGGTTTGTTCCGTTTTGAGGTTATTTTTTTTTCTTTTTAAATAATTGCTGTGATTTGCCATTGGGGAAAAAAATAAAAACAAACAAGACAGTATCAATTAAAACTAAACCAATTATTTGTTGTAAGGGAAACTCCACAGCACTTCAGAATGCATTCAGCTTGTTTCAACTCCAAATAGCTTTTGTAATAAATAAGTAAGTTGCCTTATTTGCAGAAATTAGGAAATGCAATTTAGTTGCTTGACATGTCTTGAAATTTTTCTGAGAAATTTTGTGTACAGATCAAAACTACAGGAACAGCTTTGTGGAAAACTAGATAGTTTAAATAACTTAACATCAGTTTAAAACTGATCAATTTTCCCGTGGAAAATTTGCTACTTCTGAACTTGTGACAATGTTCTGTATTTTCCTCTATGTATTGTTTCAACCTCCTTTTTGCTGAGTTAATTCTGTCTCTGTCCTTTGATGTCTTCTCTGCTTTATTTCATGGGTTCTTGAATCAGCTCAAATACGCTGGGGACCTTTTACTTCCTAGAGAAAAACCTGGTATTCCTTTTCATTCCTTTCTTTTTTTTCATCAGTTTTATTCTCCTTATAAACAAGGACTTTATTACTAGACTAAGATTGACTTTGTTGCTTATTTAAGATATAGAAAAGGCCAGCCCAGTGAAACTGACAGAATTGGTTTCAGTCAGTTGAGTCACTTCAGCTGGCAGGACTAAGGTTGTATACCACACTGGTTAAGAAACAGTCTGCTGCTGGGGTCCCATACCCACATCATATTTCCTCCAACCAAGTCATGTGTGCACGGTGAGGTGCATAAGGGCACCAAACCTCCCCTGGAAGCAGATGCTGATGGCAGCAAAAACTGATGCTACATAGTGCAAGGAGGGGGCATGAGCTAAGCACGCCATTTGGCTGCTGCCATGCACCAGGCACAACTTTGGTAGTACTGCATGGCACCTGGTTTGACTCCCTCTCTCCTGCACCATTCTAGTCCTCCAGTACACTTCTAGAAGGTTTTGCTGTCCCAGGAACCCTTCCATACTCTCTGTCTGCCCCCTCCTTTAGCTTCCTCTTATGACAATATCACTTGAACAATTTACAGTGCATTCCCTTATATTATCTCTGATACTCAGAACTAGAACCCCACAGGAAATAGAGGGGGTTTTTTTGAACCACAGTGGCATCAAAAGACCCAAAGACCTAGTGACAAATGCCACCTAGCCTCAGGAACAGAGAGGGGTTCTCAGCCTATTTTATTTAGCAATAGAGACATTGTTCAAACTCTTTTGCAAAATGGGACTTCACTTTTTCTTGAGACTCAGCAATTCTTTGTTCTTCTAACAGAGTTTAGTCACTGCTGCAGTAATTTTTAGTTGTTTCATTCTCACCACAGCTTGCTGAAGAAGCTGGTACTAGACACAGGGTTGAAGATTTCACAGAGTGATAGTAAGCTGCAAAGCATGGGATTCTTGTGCAACTACAATTTTTCTATGTCTGCTACCTGCTATGGGCAGAAAACAATAAGTGTATAAACACACACACACACACACACATGCATGAATTTATGTGTATTTATGTGGTCTGGCTGTTTTAATTTATATTTGTTTAATTTTAATACATGGGAGAACAGATTGTAATTTATTTAAATCCAAAACTTCTCTTAAACAGTAGGATAACCACATCAGACTGACACAACCTGGCAAACAGATACGTGGTGGAAGAAATGAACAGAACATGCATTAAGCTGGACAAAGTCTAGGAAGAATTTTAAAGAAAAATTTTAAAGAACAATAGAATTTTTCTCTTTTTTTTTTTTTTTTTTGATCAACACCCTCTTACAGATGCAGTTGTGGGTGTTCCTGTTTATTTTTAAGTGGAAGGAGGTTAGCAGCAGCATTTGGCATGCACTGAAGAAGTCTGAGAACTGAGCCTTACAGTCATCCTGAAGTGAGCTTCATCTTTTAAGAAGACAAGAAGTAAAGAAGTGTAATTGGGTGAGTTATATGAGTTATGATGTAGAAGTTGTCATGTAATGAGCATGTTTAATGCACATGAGGGAAGGAAATGTTCTCAGTGCCAAGCTGGATGCCAGATTTGCAGCTGGCAGAGGTGAATGAGTAGTATGAGTACATCAAGGAGAGTGATGTGCTGGAAGATGGTTTTCTTAACCCATCAAACTGTTCTTTGAGACATTTTAATACAGAGGACAAAGGTGGGGCCATTAATTTGAAGGAAAAAGGCAAAAAAAAATGAACAAAGAATGCAAACTGAAAGGTCCAAGCGTGGTCCCAGCAACATCCCAGAGGAGGGTGTAGATATCACAAATGATCCAGGGATTGCTGGAGGCTAGCCCAGGGTGACTGCAGAGATCTCTGATCTTAAAAGCTATGAAGTCTTCAGCTAGGTGAGAGACTATTGGAGGGCTAGGACAGTATAATTTTTGTTGATAAGACATCTCTTTTCTCCACAGCTGCAGAATGATGAGGATGTTATGTCAGGGGGGAAGGTTTCAGCTAGGGGGAATTCAAGGAGACAAGAGTGTCTATGATCCCCTCAAAATCCTCTGAGGCCTGGGGCCACAGACAGTGGAGTAAGGAGCCAGGAGCTCTTTTTATTTTCATACACTCATTTTCAAAGGCAATAGCTTTATTCTTTTTGTCCAGTTCCACAAGGTTCTGGAAATCCCTGTTGAATAAAGAAGGTGTGGCCAGCTCCAACGTAGAAGTGCTCAATATAAATCTAAAGCACATTGACTGCATTCAGGTAATTGGAGGGTTTACATTTTACCTGACATTAGTGGCACAGGACAAAAAGCTCTGTGTTGATGAGTAATGCATCTCTGACAGAATTTTGAGAACATCTTTGGACCTCGCTCCTCATTCCCATATCCCATAAGATACTTTGTATTTACTGTCATTAATTATGCAAACTATTTAACCTTGTAACGTGTGTCCAAAGACTAGGAAAGACTTTTGCTGGTTCCCTACTTTAGCTGTGCAATGGGGAAAATACCCTAAACTCAGGAAGGTAATGGAGTGAGTCTCAATAGGTCAGTGAGATCTGGATCAGGGTTCTGAAGCAGCTGAAAGAGTAGAGGGGAAAGAGGATTTGCCATGAGATAAAAAGCAGAAGGAGGTTTATGAAAGTAAAAGTTGGAAATTGTGTTGGCAAACCTCTCTCAGGCATCTGCCAATCAGGCATCTGGCACACAGAGGGGCAGACAGTCTAGGATGGCACAGATCTTGGCAGTAAGATGGGACTACCATTGTTGCAAGGAGGAACTGTTTCTGAACCATGCATAAACCCTTTTTCTTCAGAGTCAGGCAAGAATTTTAGGAAGAGAAATCACATTATTATTAATTACTGTAAAATTACGATTCTGAAATTGATTCTATTTCTTGGGGACTAGAAGATGAACGTTTATGTCTCTGGTTATGTCTCTTAGAGCACACTAAAAGCAGCTAAGAACTGCAAGATCTTGTTCCTGGTGTGTATTTCCTTTGTGCTAGTCTTTCAAGACTCTGAAGGCGTTGAGATACTGTTGATATTATGTAACCTTCATTAATTAAACACACGTAAGTGTTTAGTTTTCTTCTGAGAAATCTTATTTGCTCTCTGGAGACCCATAATGTGATTCTTGCTCAACCATTTTGAGTATAAAGGGCACTTTTCTAAGTACTATAAAAGCTGCAAAGTTTAAATGGTCATGATATTTAGAATTTGATGAAGCAGGCATGTTCCTACCGTATGTTAAATGAACAACTAGTTACTGTGTACTGTGTGGTGATACCGGTTGATAATCTGATGCTGAATAATATGATGTCATGTGAAGACTTAAACTATTTCCTTATATAGTCCCCAAGAAATAATATTTCCTTTGCCCACATCTGAAAATTCACAGGCAAATATGCAACCAATCAAATCTTGTACAAATGTTAACACCCAGATGTGTGTGTTTCTGCATAGAATTAATGTACAGCTAGCAGAACTGTTGGATAGAGAAATCCTGTAAAAATACAGATTAAGCACACATAAGTTAAATATGTCTAACTGGTCTGCCAAGAATGTATAGTTTTATGAAATCTGTTTTGGGTACAGAACTCTCAATATTTCCTTCTAAAAACTTTCCATTAGTATACAAAAAGGAGAGAGTAGGTTTCTGTAAGAATTAGCGGAACCTTCCCATTTTATATAAACAAACCAAAAGAACCATATGGCCTTGCTTCTAAGGGTCAACCCTTGCCCTCCAAACTCCCATTAGAAGTTAGAACTTGAGTAATCCTATCTTTAATGATAAACTCTACAATAAACCCACCCTATTTAGCAATAATTATTAATAGTAATTTGCTTTTTGGGCAGAACTTTTTGAGAAAGACTGTCTAGTATTTGCTATGCTAAAATCCAGCATGATTTGGCAAATGACCATTTAGAGTGTGAATTTAGATTCAAAATAAAAAAGGGGAAAGAGTGCAAATAGAGAGATAATACGCATATTTGAGAAGACCTGTGTCTTGTTCAGCTTGATCTAACTTACATCCTCAGTAAATTAGAAGGGGAGTTTTAAATTTGGAGACCCACAGGGGGTCAAAATCAGATAAACCTTAGACCAATTCTTGCAGAAGTGCAAGCCTTCATGCCTTACAAATTTCCATTTTAGACAATAACTAGTTAGCCAGGAAAATAAAGGAAAGATTTCTCGCTGTGGGCCTTTATGTGTTTTACATGTATATATAAAATGTATACACACATGCACACACACACATGTATCCAGACTTAATATTTTTATAAACGTGGCCTGAACCTTGCCTGCATCATCCCATTAAATCAGAAGTTTGCTGGAACAAAGAGTTCTGAGTATTGCTGCATCAGATCTATTTCTTTCACAAATGATGAAACATGCAGTAGAGTTGACAAGCACACGCTGTTGTGGTGGAGCTACTGACCATTTGAAGCCAGCAAAGAGAATATGGTCTTTATTGATGTGTAAGTTAAATTCTTTCATTGCCACCAGGTTTGTTGAAAAAACTGGTGAAAAAGTGAGTCAGTACTCAATAGATTTTTCTCTAATATCTTCACTGACATTCCAGCTAGAGTTAGAAGGCCAGTGAAGAAGAAAAACCAGCAGGAAACAATACATGTTGCAATATACATTTGAAATAGGGATTTGTAACACAGGAGTTTTTTGCTTTTCTCTTTGTGCTCTCTACTGCCATGCATTATGTAAATCTAGTGTCAGTTTAGAAAAGATAACGAGTGAGTAGCTCCTCATTAGTTAAAATTTATGGCATATATCTCTTCCTAAATGCAAAGTACTAAGCATCATGCTCACCTACAACAGAAAGACGAGTTCCTTTTCTGCCTGTAGAACTAATATGCCCCAACAAATGGGAAAACCACCAGCAAATCCCATGACAGCCAGTGGGAACTGGCTGGTTTTCTCCATTCCTTTGTGTCTGTGTTTTGAGTTCCTTGTAGAAATTGACTCAGATATTAATTTCATATTAAGAAGATTCATCCTTTTGGACATGTAAAAATGTAGTTTAGTCTGAATTGATATATTAGGGTCCAAACCAAGCAAAGCTGCAGGATTTTAAATCCAGTCTAAACTCTGCAGTTCAAGGCAGGTTTATTTCACTCTAATGATGTGACTATTCAGCACGCTGCTAGTGCTCTTCTCATCTGTCTCTGATTCAGAGACACGACTTGATTACCTGAAGTGGTGTCTCTCTTGAGAAAGGCTGAATGATCTTGCCCATGAAATTTCCCATTTCTGGCCTCACTCTGGCACTGTTTCTCTGTGCATGTTTCATGGGCAGATGGTCACTGACTGATCACAGTACTTTCTGGGTATCTTCTGATGGCTGTTCAAGCCCAGAAACAAAAAGGGAAAGTTGCCAAGTCCATTTGCTGTATGTGACTCCCCACTTCAGTCACACAAGAAAAGGCCTTGCCTCTTTAACCTGGGCAGTTGATGGCTGGGTTTTCTCTTCATGTGTATCCTCTAAAACTAAACTGTGGATTTGAGAGGAAACAAGCTTAATATGCCATGTGCTTCCTATTTGTTGGAGGCATCAGTGCTGAAGCTCTGTTGGCATGCTAAAATGTGAACATTTTTACAATGTAGCAGGTTATGGAAGCTGCTCTTGATAAATTCCAGTAACGGCATTTTGCACTTCATGTGCTCCTTTCTGTGAATGACAGATTGCACTATTATGTCTCTTAAGAAGCTCTTGACAAGGGTGATTCAGGCACAAAGAAAGTGGAACACGTGTCTAATTCAGTGTTTCTACATTCCCTAGCACATTCACACAGGACTGAGATCTTGTTCTCTCTGAAACACTAGAGCAAGAAAAGGCACTGTTCAGTGTGAGTTAGACACTCCCTAATAACATCAGAGCCTCTGCTGATGTAAACCTTAAAAGAAACCTATGAATGTGCTTACCTCTTCTTCACTCTTGGCTGGATCTAGAGCTATATGTAGAAATCCACCAGACATTTTTCCTTTTAGCTGGACAGTAGGAGAAGGGACTGTGGCAGATGGACTAGAGGTAGATGATGTGGCTTGTTGGATAGTAGGGATTAGAGATAAACCAGCCTACGTGAGTAACTACTAGAAGCCTTCGTGTTGAAAATAGAGTAACCAGCTAGAAATAATTGACACACATTTTGTATTCTGAAAGTGCTTCTTGCAAGAAGATTGTTCATAACCTTACCCAGTAGGACTCTTCCAGGCATGGAAATCACTGCTGGTTTTATCCATTTGGAAGAACCAATGGGAACAAATTTCAAAGATATTTTATTGTTTGTGATTGACTAAAAAACACATATTAACCACTAGGTGCTCTCTAAAAACAGGACACAGATCCAGCTGTAAATACTGGAAAAACTCTGCCTGATTTGGAAACATTCAGAATAACCCCAGCATTCCTCAAATGCACATTTTTAACTTTGCTCAGGTCTGTTTTGTGGTTTATTCTTCAGCCTTCTAGGTGGATGCATGAGTTTCCATTTCAAGCTTCAGCTTAATGACTTCACTTCAGAAACAGGAGGAAAGGAAAGCTGTATGAATTAAACATTACATAGGATTTGGCAAAGCACTTTCAGGAATTCCATAAGGAAGAGTAAAAAATCCCCAATCCCTACATAGTTGCACAAAGTTAGCAGTAACAATGAATAGTGCTGTTACCCTCTAAAAGTACACACTTTACAGTCATCCTTGGCTGGTGAAATGGAGAAGCTTCATGTGGATTACACTTTTTAAAATCTTTCAACATCAAAACATAGAAGAGCTGTAGTGTGTTTTTGTTCCAGAGTACTTTGCATGCAATATCAAGATAAATTTGAGATACTGATTGTGTTTGTACCTGTGCCAGACATTGTCGTTAGATATTTCTGTTTTGTTTCATCAGCCAGATGAACTTACCCAGGGACATTGATCAAATACCTACATTTAAAAGAACACACTGTCAAATTAGTGGATAGAAGGAGCACATTATGAGAGAGAAATTATCTGGTGAAAGATTTAAAGACTGACTCACTTGTGTTTTGTTTCATTAACTGTGGGGTAGTCCCTTTTCATTTTCCATTTAGCAGAAGCATTCTTGTACTCCATTAGAGTATCAGCCTTATAAGAAACTAACTGGCTTGGGATACACATAAGCCTCCTTGGAAAAAATATGACTTCCCTTATTACAGGCTCTAGATTACCTTAAAATGTAGAGCCTGGGCTAGCTGATCCCACAGGCCTTCCTGGAGATATTCCCTTGTACTCCAGTAGGTCTCACGGCTGCCAAGTTTCATGGTACACTGCAGGAGCCCAGGAGGCCAGGGTGGAGGATGGGGCTGGAAAATGAGCACACATGAATTAGGGGAGATCCAGATGAGCAGAAAAAAGAATAAAATTTTAAAAGGCTTCAGAAGTTACAGCTGAGAGTATTTTATCTCGGTTTTGGTAACACTGCCTAATGTTTTCATTCAGGTTGGCTACAAACGCTCTTCAAAAGAGTTGTCAAAGACTTATTTTATAAAAATGTAAATAAAAGACACACTAAACACCTTGTTTCATGTTTTTTAAGTCTTTGTCTCAGTAGTAATTTCTTGCTGCCTTATTGATCATACACTATTTCTAGATAGAATATGCTTCTGTTTTCTGATTCATACCTCTATGCTACCAATCTAATTCTCTCTGTATATATGATCAGTCTGTATGTACAGAACCCAGTGGACCCTGGAGCCCACTCCCATCCTGCACAGCAAGAGCAGGCCGTTGCTGGCCCAGGCAAGAACTCAGACACCTGTGTTCCTTTTCATCTCAGTGGCAGATGCTGAAAGGCATTTGCCTGAGGTTGCAAGGAACCTCCAAGGTGGGGTGCCTTGGGAGAACCACCTGGCTGTAACTGAGGCTGTTCCCTATGTGTGCTTGCCTGCTTTCTGCCCTCCAAATGTGGTAACATTCCTACTTTGGTACAATATGGTGGTCCAAGAGCACAACATGTCATTAAGCACTTCGGTTGCTTGTTGAGGCCATGCTCACCTTCAAGTCCTGCATCCCAGGTATCTTGAAGCCAAGCAAGTAGGCATGGAAAGGGGTTGCAGCAGGCTTTCCCGTGGTAGAAATGCAGTGTTACTGGTCTTATACTTGGCTTATTAGCCTGTAGGAAACCCAGAAAAAGGTAAAGGGATTTCTAAGAGTGAGAAACAAAGAGCAGGCTTTAAGAATCAAGCAGAAAGATTTTAGGGAACAGCTTTGCCTGAGAAAATATTAAAGAAGATACAGTTAGAACATTAGCACAAGGACAGGACAACAAAGAGCCATGGTTTTAGGCCTAGCTGAGAGAACTTTTAGAGGTTGCAAAATTTATGCTTAGCAAGAGATGATAAAGTTAAGCTTAATAATGGAATATTATGCACTATTATATAAGGTATAAAACAAGCAAGTATTGTTTTAACAAGTGTACATGCAATATAGAAGATTGGTTGAAACAGCTGTCTGTAGCCTTTAGAGAAATTGCTGTTGGCTGAGAAGCTTTTAAGAATATTCTGTAAGCAGGAAATCTTGGGTTTTGCCTGCAGCATGAGCTTGTATTATCTATGAGGTCTCCAGATAGTTTATGAGGCAAATAAATAATATAGGTTCACGGAGCACCTGCCTTGGCTCCCCCATCCCGTTTCACTGAGGCGGCATTAGCCCTCACAGGTAGCTGCATATTGGAGCACTAATGTGAGCTCCTTGCTGTGAGGGATCCTGGCAAATGGGCTGCTCACCTTGCTGAGGGGGAGCTTCCTAATCTGGGTAGTACCCAGGCAGTTGCCATTCCAAAGCCAGACTCCATGGCTCAAACTCACACTTCATAGAGAAAGTGCCCTGTATAAATTGTCAGCTTGGAAGCCAAACCCTTCCCCGCTTAGCTTGCACAGTAAATCAAGCTTTGGTGCTACTTTCCATCCAGCTCCATTACACAAGTAGTCTGATTTAGTTTTATGGCAGAAATGTGTTTCAGCTAAAATGGTATTTTTCACAGAGTGGGGGATAAACATGACTGTTTTATTTGTAAAGTGAAAGGCTATGAGATGGTAACAGGCAGGCACAGGGAGTGCAGGTGCAGTTTCAAATCCCTGCCTGGCTGTCTCAGTACCTGGGCTTGGTGCCTGAATTCTCTCATACTCAGATCTACAGCAGCACCACAACAAATCAGAACCTTCCATGAAAGCTTGTAAAAGCTCATATTCAAAAGGACATTTCCATTAGTGCCTGTGAAATTTTGCCCTACATCTTTTGGAAGTGAAAAGAGCCAGCCCATAGAACTACTGTACCATCCCTGTTCCCCAGAAATGTTAATTCATCATTAAAATTATTAAACAGTAAATGGCTGAGATGTGTTATTACAAACTTGAAGTATTTCCTTTGATTGTTTAAAAATCTCTGTTTTAATTTGAGTCATCTATTTTTTTTCCTTTCACAGTTTTGAATGCTCTATCTTACCATATGTGAAACATTTCTTAAAGGTGTCAAAGTGGCTTGTCATGGGTTTGGAATGAGAACTAAATTAAATGTCCATACTGTAGCATACTTATATAAATAATGAGATATTCCAGTATAAACCATTCATTTGGCAGTCATTTCTACATCAGCAAGTACTAAGTGCTATAGAATTCCTGGCTAACTTTGACACATGCAGAGAAAATAAGGAAGGAAAACGTGAGTGTGTGTGTGTTTAGAATTTTATAGAAAAAGACAGCCCCTTGTAGTCCATTGCCATGAAAGTATTTCTAACATTTTTGGAAATAGTGCAAGGAGTTTAACAAAATACTCTGGATTCACAACAAAATGCTTGAGCATTCATCTGTCTCCCACTGAACTCCAAAACTTGTTTCCATAATTCAGAAACAGAAATGGATAAAAAAGACATTAATGAGCACAAGAATGATTTATTATGGGTGACATGGAGTCACTGCTTTTAAGAAAAAATACATTAAATAAGAATTCTTCATAAAATATAAAGTGTTTCCTATTGAACATTGCTCAGAATTTGCTTATTAGTGTATTATATCACCACATTGCCAGGTCTGGCACTTCTCATCCAAATAAAATTTCAAAGTGCCAGCAAGACTTGTGGGCTGTAGAGCAAACCATGTTAGGAATAATGCATGTACAGAAACCAAGTTAGTTTTCCTGGGATTCTGGAAGTAGTTAGCACTGGAGGGCTCTTTTGTCTTGCATCAGCTTCACAAACTTGCAAGGCACCAGGCTAACAACAATCAGAAATGGATAATATGCACTTAGTTTTAAGGTGCCTTTTAAGGCAGTTTTTAGGCTAAAAGTCTTTCTCACTCAAAGGTCCACACACACTCACGCGTTGACAGCACGCGTGGTAAACACACCTTGTACTCCAGGTGAATTTTGTCTTCAGACAAAAAGCATTCACTGTCTGCTCTAATGGCATCCTGGTTTGATGGCAGCAGATCCTGCACCTACTGAAGAGCATGTCCCAGACCCCCAGTCTGACCACAGAACTTTTTTACAATTAAAGGCACACTTCAGGTTTAAGTCTGATTTGTGCTGGTTGGGACCAAGAGGGATTTTTTGCTGGCACCAGGCATGGCATAGCTGTCTATCTGTCTTTATATCTGCCCGTGATTCATCTCCAAAAACTGTTACTAATATCTTGGATGATCTCTGAAACCTCTCCAGATTAAGAAATAAATAAATCACCCATTCCACTATCTGTCTATGCCTCAGTGACTTAAAAGATTGAAATAGTTGGTCACTTGGAAAAAAAGTTCATAAATAGAGCTATTAACTTGTAGCTTTTCAGAGATTGTTTTATGTAAGTGCAGAAGTGTTTCTAAGTAATTTACAGGTACATTTCAGTTATCTTCAAAACATGGCTAGTTACATGAATTCACAAGCTTCCAGCGAATAATTTGATCTAGTGTCAATCTTCATCAAATCATGTAAAATAAGATCATTTTTTCTCTTTATTGCAACTGATAGCTGAAATTTCTGGCCAGGAAGCACAAGCCTTGCACTGAACTCTTCACAGTTGTGTCCCCAGCCTGTCATGAAGAGAAAAAAAGCTATTTGTGGTGGAATATGGGGAGCACCAGAGTCCTAGCAAGGATAGTGGTGTGCCTAAGACAGCTACCTATGGTCTGGGTTGCACCAATAACAGAGGAGAGTGTGACGGCACCAGGCACCCAAGATGACTCCAGAGCAAATGAACAGGACTCCCACTAGTTGTTAGGTTAGAATCATGAGTTGTGTTGGGATAGGAACTATTAGCTTCTTTCATGCCCTTGGCATCCTCAACACACCCTTGCAATAGCATTACAGGACTTTTTTTCCCATCCCTCTACTAGGGGTAATTTAATGACTGTTCATTGCTCACTTGTCCATGGGTTGTACAGATTTCATTAATTAAAGACCTAGTTTTTAAAGATTTTAGACCTATATAAAGCAACAAAGTGTCTATGGTTTTTTTGCTTAAAATCCTCTCTGACAGGAATCTCACTAAATATTTGCTGATCTCAACTATGTTCCTATGGCTTAAAAACCTGTATCAATATCTCAAGGGTACAAATGTGTCAAGTGGTTGCAATTATCTTCTAAACAAACATTGGAAAAGAAAAAAGGCACAAGCTAAGTCATAGAAAAACATGGTTAATGCACTCCAATTTACCTTGTCCAATAGTGACTCCATTGCATAATGATGTATTTATGATGAGTGCATAGCAGAGTCTGAAACATTTTTTAAAAACTGCTTAGCTTTCATTTTTTCCTTTTTTTTTCTTTCCCCCCTTCTTAATGGTGTCATGACTCAGGGTGGAATTAAATACAGCTAGAGCCATATTGCACAATCAAGTTTTAAGCACATTTGCCACAAACTGTGATACATCCCACATGGAAAAATCCTTTCAGCTCCTGCTGCCCACTTTGCACTAAACTGCATGAACACACCAAGTGGGACAGCTGTGGAAAGTCATTTTTGTGGGTACCAAAACACTTAGGACCTCTGCTCCATCGTCACATCCTCTGCACATTGGCCGGAAGGTTTCTCATTTCAGAAACTGTTGGGTTAAAGAGATGAATGGGGAAGCTGATTATGTATTGGCTACTGGCTCCAGCTCTGTAGAGAGGTAAAAGTCAAATAAAAGTCATTATTTTGTAACACTGTCATGGTCTTTTAAATATATTACACTCCAAAGACTTCTGGAAGTCCCAGAGCAGTATTTTGATATGTTAATTTGAAAAAAATGCATTTTAAGAGAGTTCATGGAGATGTAATATTTTCTTGTGTTAGCGTTTCTATTTTTAGTTTGCCTTGCTTTCCCCCCAAATTTTATTTCTCCATTAATTTTAATTAGGTTCTCACTGGATTTCAAGTACAGTAAAAGTACAGAAATGGGAAAGGTTCCTTGCCAAGACTGACCAAGATGTCACATAGTCCCACATCCTCCCACTCTTCATTTCTAGGGGTTTATATTTTCAACCCAACACATATCCCTCTCCTGCCCCTCCGCCCCTGATTCAAACGCTGATGGAATCTGTAGTGCGTTGACAAGTTCTTATATTGATAAGATAGCTATTTATCAAACAGCAACACAGACACTCGAATTTCCCCCTGTCTCTTAATACATTGCATTGTGCCATTTAAGGAATACTGGTGGTGTCAGATTCTCAGTGCTGGGAGGATGACACAAAGGGGCACTAAATCAATGTCACTGGCACCTGGAAACAGCCAGTGGGGGAAGCAGTGCCCTCCAAACCAAGGAATACAGCCCCACAAGCCAAAGTGGGTTTCTGGGACCATGGGCAAACCTGTGGGCCTGGGAATCTCTGAGGTGGCTCTCGTAGCATTGTATCCAGGTTTGCTGCCAGCTGGTCACAGTGCTTGGGAAGAGGGAAGGCGACAGTGCAGTATCTGAGCTCCCTGGACTTGGCTTTGGACTAAGCACAGTCATGCTCGTCAACACGGGTGGGTGAGCCCTTCATGTGTTTGGCGTTCTCACCATAGCCAGACAAACCACTGGCCATGTCCAAAGAGAAAATGCATGGGACATTCATGACAGATACAGTTTCTATCAGCAATGTGGGATGAGAGGGGATCCTTAAAATGATACCTTTGTTCTGGTTACTAAGAGTGTGTTCTTCCCTGTGGAATGTTGGAAGGAGATACTGCTTCCCGCAGCTTAAATCACGGCCACATTAGACTGTCATTTTACAGGGACAAGGCAACCCTTTCTGCCTGAGGCTGTGGTGAGCTGGAACAATGTCACCTTCACAAGGCTGAACTGAACAGAATAGTCTCTTGGTTGTCCAGAAGAGCACTTTAAATTTCTTTTCAGCACAGCCATGAGGAATATCTGTGTGGAGGGGGTTATGGAGAGGGGACTCCTCCTGGCTGTGTACCTGTCCCCTACCTGACTCTTGTGGGGTAGCTTCCTCCCCATCCCCTCAGCTACCCAATAACGTTTCCTGCAATGGAAATCCTACTCAGAGTGCTTCCCTCCTCTTTGCTGACCAGGGCTGAGCTCCAGGGCATTTCCCCCTCACTTCCCTTTCTGTAACACCTAGCCAAGAGAGGAAGAGAGGAGATGAAAAGGCCTAGAGCCTTGTCTGCTATCTCCTCTTTTCCCACCACCTGGGTCAGGGAGAAGGGAAAGCAATTGGAGTTCTGCTCCTTGGCAGCATCTCTTCCCCAGCCGAGTCTGGCTCAGAGGTACAAAAGTGTGGTTGGGACTGCACATCTGACATGGGCTGTAGGACAAAACTTTTTCCTGGTTCAGTCTGCTATATGGGAATGACAATGACATCTCCTTTGGATGAAGTTGTTTTTAATGCTATAGAAGTACTGTATGCCCTTGTGTCAGATGCTGAGAACTTTCCTGTCTCTTAGGCAGACCTTAGAGAAGAAGCTTACCATACAGAAATGCAAAGTAACACAATTCCCCACTACTCAAAAGTCCTTAAACAGGATTCAAATGATGTGGGCTCATGAGAAAGGAAGACCGAGCCATAGTTACAAGTTAGGGTCTGCTTCAAGATCACTTCTCCTCAGACAAATATTTACTTCCCCCAGACACAGAGATATACATTCAGTAAGACATTGCATTACCTTCCAGTATTTGGGATCACCTGATCTGTGTTTGGTTCATCTGATAGCTGCCTGAGTGTAGGTCACAATGAGTTATCACACTTTTCTGGCAGCACTGAGTGGAAGGAAAGAGCTGTAAGAGAAATGATCTATAGTCCTCAATTGCATGAACTTGGAATGGCAGATAAGAAGCAGATCCATTATTTCCATCTGCAGGAGGCAGCCATCTTATATCTCCATGATCTGTACTGTAGATAAAGGTGAAGTAAACCTCTTGCCTTACAGAAAGCTCTCTGTCCTTTTGGTTTAGAGCATAAAACCTGGCAGTGTAACAGGCATAACAGTGAAAAAGCAGACTTTTATTAATACCTCCCAAAGAGAATATGCTTCATTTTAAGCTTGTGCTTGAACTTTTATCACTTTTTAATTTTGGATGGTAATAAAAATGCTTTGTGAGATCAAGTGGATAATTCATAAGTATATTTATAACTATTATTTCCCAATTCACTCAACTGCCAACCAATTCTTGTTGGCAAAGAGAGGTGTGGGGGTTTCTGTCACTGCTAGGTTTCCACAACAACGAAGGTCTCCTTTCAGTCTCTTTCCAACAAGATTGGATTGATTAACTATGCTACTGTTTATTTTGCTGTACCTGCCAAGTATTTGGCAATGCAGAAATAGGAAAAATTAGCCTAATGTGAATATGTGAACAACAGAGAATGCCAGAACAAATATCATCCCTGAACCTGCAACAATTCCCATTTGATTTCATTTCAGGACACCCATGTTTAAGATGCACCTCCCAGACAAAAAAAACATCAGTTTCTAATTCAAGTTGGTCATTTTGTGACAAAATGGGTTGAGAACATTTACCAGAAAACAGCTTTTTTCCCTTTCCTTTCCTTTCCTTTCCTTTCCTTTCCTTTCCTTTCCTTTCCTTTCCTTTCCTTTCCTTTCCTTTCTCCTTCTCTCTTCTCTTCTCTTCTCTTCTCTTCTCTTCTCTTCTCTTCTCTTCTCTTCTCTTCTCTTCTCTTCTCTTCTCTTCTCTTCATGTTGTGTTGTCTTGTGTTGCCTTTTCCCCCTCAACAGGGGCCAATTTACCCAACAAGAACCCTGATGGGAAACAGAGAAGTGTATGTTCAGAAAGGTAAGGTAAGGAAGGAAAGCTGGAGACACAGTATGCTTTCAGAGACTTAGGATCTTGTTTTAGGATTAGGATCCCAAAACAATGTTCATCTTATGTGAAGTAAGTAACAGAGTTAGAGAAGACAGGAAACTGCAAGGCAAAGAAATGGTTCTGCTCCTTCTTTTCAGCTTGATGTTGCATGAGGGGAAACACTGAAGAGTGCCAAAGACAGAGGGGAAAAATGTGGTCTTCCAAGCTGGAAAGCCAACCCTCTTCTCACTTTTCCCTTTCTCCTGTCCCTCACAGTACTAATCCATCAGCAATATTCTGGATATGTGACTGGACACTTCAGCATAGACCTGTCATCATATATTGATGCCCTCCAATTTCAGTGAAACTTTTCTATGGAAGCACTCAAAGAACTGAGGCAAGAAAAGGCAGGCAACAATTTCTGCAGACATTTCCTTTCAGATGGAACAGTGA
Source organism: Rhipidura dahli (assembly GCA_013399225.1). Classification (NCBI taxonomy): domain Eukaryota; kingdom Metazoa; phylum Chordata; class Aves; order Passeriformes; family Rhipiduridae; genus Rhipidura; species Rhipidura dahli. Next base: position 357,427 of record VXAC01001974.1, read on the forward strand.
TCGTTTAGATAACAACTACAACTGTTTTTCTTCTGATTCTAATATCAGTAGCAGTCTCAGAAAATGGGTTTGAGGTCAGAGCTGAGATTCAGTATATGTACTGCATAGAGAACAAAAATACCTATTGCTATATATCCCAACCTCACACACAAAAATATGAGCTTATTTATTGCTGACAAAATTTTACTAAGAGTTCATATCATATTCTAGGAGCAACCGCTGGACTTTGAATGGTTTGGATCAGAGATGGGAGCAGTATTTCATACTCAGTTCTTACAGCCACTGTGGATCAAATCAAAAGCCTGTTTCACATTTTCTTTGAATTATGAGAGTTCAAATTCCAGATCATAGCTCTGCTGTTCAGTGGATATATATTCCTTGGCATTGGTGTTTCTGAATGGATTAACGCAGCCATTGTGGCATACAGATCCTACAGTTTGCTTCAAGGTAAGCATGAACAGTGTTAGAGCAAACATTCTGGATGCCTTCCAAGAGAAAAGCTTGCTCATGGAAACTAAGTGTTCTGTAGAGAAGCTGTGAATATGATGAGTCTGTTGAAAGCAGTCCAGCAGGCCTCTGACCAAAACCTGGCTATTTTCAGTCAGTTCACCTACGTTCCTTTTCCCTCCCAGGCTCCACCAAACTCTATGGACTCACACAGCCCCACAGAAGAACTGGGAGAAATCAAAGGCAGCTTTGGGTTTCTGGGGAGCATATTTTGGACTATAGGTCCAGAAACCTTTACGGTGACAATTCTTGACTGTCCCTCAGCTAGAGTACTCTAGGATTTTTGGTTACACTTTCAAACAAGAAACATGAAAATTTCCTCTAAAAATGTTTCCATTCTCCCATGAAAGGAAATTAATTGTTGTCGTGTTATTTTGTGTCATTGTGCCAATCCACCAGAGTTCTGCATCAGCAATCACTCAGGGATGTAGAAAGTGTTTCCAAGTTGCTGATGTCTGGACTTTGCCACCAAGATCAGACTCACTGGAGAAAGCAAGGCCAGCATGTGCTCCAGCTTCCCACAACACTGTTGGGAATGGAGCTGTTCAGTTTCTTGGGCTGGGACTAACTCCTCTCCTGATTTATCTTAAACCCAAAGAGGCTTCAAATGCAGCATCATGGGGTTTTTTTGTGTACCAGAGAGAACAGCTCAGCTGAGGGTACCAACTATGTCCAAAGAGCCAGCAGATGGAAATAACATTGGTAGTTACTGAGACATACTAGATATGACCTCATTATCTAAAAATGGAAGGCTTTCTATATAAACCGTTTACTCAAGTAAAATTATGCCACAAGAAGGAATATGCTTGCTTTTCACCATCTCTATTTATTAAAAATATTGCTAACATGTTCCTTGATAATTTGATTTATGAAGTTTGTGACAAATTGCTTTCTTAATTGAAATATGTCAGGTTTCTAAATACTGAAGTTAATCATCCCTCCTTTTCTAGTTGAGGGCTGACCTTTAATTATACGATATTAATCCACATATTGTATGAATTATGTGAAATAGCCATTTTGTATGTAGAGGGAGACATGTATGTGTTATTGTAGTGGAGTACAGTTACATAATTATTTTTAATTTAGGATATCAGTTTAATTAAATACTTGCAGAAACCAAGCTTTTTCAGGAAATTTGCAATTACAATCAATTTGAATGTACAGCTACATTAATATGGTGACAAGCCCAAAACCAAAAATGAACTAAGTAATTATGGGCAGGTGCTGAACAGATGTGTAAATAGAAGGTCTCTGCATGGAACATTGTTATATATCATTTTGAAAAGCGCAAGAAACCTGCTATCCATAGCCATTCGTATACGCAGTTATAATCCATCACAAAAAAGTTAGTTCTTTCAATTTAGATAAATCACTTAAAAATGTGTATGGCACTTAGGCTTTCATTTTCTGTTTCTGGAAAGAAAGTCTAGTTGATTGAAGACTGCTGCTCTACTGTACTCAAAGAGCCTGCCGCACTATTGAAATATATTCTTCTTTCAACACGTTTATGATGAGTGGGTTTTCAGTTTGGAATGGTTTAACAGTCAAAACAATTCACATTCCATATTACAAGTTGAGCTTTATTTAAAGAAGGGGGGAGGCTAAGACTAGTTTAGAGTTGTTTGCTCAAGTTATCAGATTGCCAAAAACCCAATTTAACCTCCAAATAGTTGGAAAACAATGACATTGCATTACTACTGTGAATTGCTTTTAGATAGATTTACAGTGCGGTTTTTTTGTGTGTGTTTTAGGGTTTTTTTCCAAGCCAGTATATTAAAATATACTTTTTCAAGTCTTCTATTTTTGTGTGGTGTGTGAGAAATAATTATATCTGTGATGTAAGCAACTAAGCTAAACTGAAATATTTTATATAGCAATCATATAGAAAACCCAAGGACAGACTGGAATCTGAGGAAAGATGAATGTGAGCCATTCCTTTGTATGGAACAGGATGCCCTAAGCTGTCTGTGGAAGATCACAATGTCTAAAGTAGCCATGTCTAAGCAAGGGGCATGTCTAAACTAGACTCTTTCAGGAACTTAGATCCTTTATTCCAAACTGCAGAGATCTGTCTTCCTCTCCCCAAGGTTTATGGCTCTGAAGTGGACCCCAGCGGCCAAGCCAGGCCCTTCTCAAGCAATACTGGAACAGCAGTAAAGTAATTTTCCTCATTCTCCAGCTGTTGGCACTATGGAAAGCTGTGAGAGGCAGCTGGAGTTGTGCACCATTCTCTTTCTTATCCCACCATGTGCAGGGCCATTGTCTTATCTGGAAAGGGAACAACTGACATGTCTGGAGAGAGATTAATAATGGAGCAGTGCTGCTGCAATAAAAACTGTCTGGACAGATTCCACTCATCTATTTCATTTGTAAAAGGGAAAACTTCAAAAGAATAAATTTGTATTCCAAATGTGCTATGAAATATTTCAGGTGGGGAGGGTGAAGTGGGGACCTCACAGTGTTGTATCCTGCAGTCCTCTGCAGCTGAACAGGGCCCATAGATGACATAAACAGCAGTGACTTTTACACTGTGTGCTGGTACAGAACTCTTCCACACCATCACAAGACCATACTCAGCCTGTATTAGAGCAGAAATATGACAATATTTAGTGTAACAACATTTCTCTCAATTCCAAACTACAAGATATGCCAAACACTGAGTGTAAAAAGTGAAAAATGAAGCAGTAATTTTATTTCCTAGGAATAAGGAACAAATCCAAAGCAGTGGAGAGGACAAAACAGTCTCAGTTTTGAAGAGGAAATCCTCAGGATGCTTACCAACACCATGTGCCCTCCTTGTTACAGGAGCATGGCTGAAAGGATGGGCAGGCTCTTAATGTTCATCACACCTCAGCTACTGGACAGGGGAGGTCTATTTTAATGAAAGACTTCGTGTTTCAAGTCAGAAAAGTTGGAACACAAATTTTGTCTTTGTCAGAGGAGCATCTAATAGTTAGTCAGACTTTGAATAGCAGTGGTGAGAAAGAGATGAGTGCAGCGTTTGGCCGCGTACGATGTCTGGATTTTCTTCCTGTATTCATGGAGTCCAGTAAGGCAGGATATAAAACAAACCTCATACATTCTGGCATAGAATGACTTTGCTTGTATTTCAAAACCAAAGTGGTTTGAATTTCCTGAATTGCCACAGTTAGCCATACATGCCTCCTCCTAACTCTGCTTGCATTCCCTTTCCAACTGCTCCCATAATCTCCTGGTTCATCCATGTTTGGTTTCTGAGGAGGTGAAAAGGGAGATTTCAGAAGAATTTGTGGCAGATCCATGGTACAGGTGCAGAGGAACACAAGCCAGCTCACACCCAAGGGCAGTGCAGAGATAGTCCTTGTGACCCACATCAATTAACACCAGCACCAGAAGTGAGATTCCTGCTTCCTCACCATGCTGAGCCAACCTGGCCATATCCTTCTCCAACTGCATCAGCAAATGTGCATGACTCCACAGCACAGTCTAGTAGAGTTAGGGCAGGAATCTTTGCAGAGTACTTGGGGCACTTGTTGCCTCAGTCCCCTTGTCAGAGAACCCAGTGCCTTCAGCTGCATTTTAGTTGTGTGGGAATTGTTTGAGCTCATTCTTGTTGCCACAGCTGCTTTAAGAAAACATTTAGTTAGAGATGAGGGTAAGCACACATTATAGATGTAAGCATATGGCTGTCAAACTGCTGCCCAACAGCTTCTATAGATATGTGGCACGTTATGTTATCCAAAGCACTTGGAATTTTTCAGATAACAAAAGCTAACGAAGGCAGCTATTACAGCTTTATGTGGCACTTGCTTCCTGATAGAGTTGCCAATCCAGCGCTTTGAATTCTGTGCCAACAGCTTTGACACAAGGGAAAGATCAAGCTGTGCTTTTAACAGATGCAAACGCTTTGGTTGCAGTGATCGCTGCTTTTTCAAAATCATTATCACATATGGGGGATTGCAGATGCACACTTCTTCCAAACTGACAACACCCAGACAATTGGAGTAACTTTTGTTGGAATAATTGGAATAATTTGCACTGGCAAGCCTTTAAGAAGCAAAACCAAGTGGCATCATCTAACAATTATTTTACTGTCCTGCAAGGGCTTGTATGGAACAGACACACAACACGTGGCTGGCATGGTTGGCAACGTCCTGCACTGCAGCTGAAGTGTTACACCAGCAGCAAGCCATGCTGCTGAATTCCGGGGAATCTGCTGTCCTTTCATGACTGCAGAATGAAGACAAACACAACAGCATTATACATAGAATTACTGGTTAAACAGTCTCCATTTGAGGACAGTTCATCATCTAGTTTTAGCCTGTCTCAGTCTATTTTTTTAGCCTAGGGAATGGCTACTGAAATAGGGTAACATTTCTTGCTCTGCTTGGACAAGATTGTCACAATATCCTAAGCACCAGTTTCTATCTATTTAGTTATTTTAATTTTAGCAAGGAAACGGAAATTTTTATGTCTGTGAAGGTGAAGAATATAACCTAGAGATACTGGAATGCAGAAGACTCTCTTCCATGAGAAAACCTCGTCAGCCAGGAGTGCCTGATGTTTCTTCAAAAGGCTGAGGCCAACAAACAGTTCTTTTGCAGAAGGTGTGCTCTGGCTGAGGAGCCATGTCATAGAGTTAAAAGTAGAGGCATTCAGCCTGTGCTCTTTGCAGAATCATTAACCAAGAAATTGTGCTCTCATCAGCTCCTGCTCTCCTAATCTTTCTCTTTCTTTCTTCTTCCCTTCTTCGTCTTTCCATTAATGGATTTCTTCACATTCAAGCTGTTATTTCTGAATGTGTGAATTTCAGATAAATGCATGAATAAATAAAAATGTTACCCATGATCAAATTCTCTCTGATCAGAACACTTCCTTAGTGACTGTTCTGGCCCAAGTCACAAGCAAAGTACAGAAATAGTTCCCTCTCCTTGTTTGTTAAAAAAAATTGCAAAAGTTGGTCTGCACATACAAGGTGCAAAGTAACTCTGACAGAACTGGAGGGTTTGTCCCAACAATAAACGACATCCTTTCTAAGCATAGGTTCTCCTTGAGCTTCTATGTTGTCCATTTAATAGAAGCAGAATTTTTACAAGGTTCTCTTCTCCAGACAAATCACTGGGTAATTTAAAGACTTTTCTGTCATTTTCTTACTTCCATCACTTCTCTTACTGCAAAGACCACCGACCAATCTGCTTTAATTGTCTATAGCAGTACCATATGAGCAGCTGCTATAATGCACTGGCTCTGTGGACCAGAGTGCCATTCCTCCCTAGCTGCACCTCATGTCACTCCTGTATCAGGCAGGACATCTCAGAGGAGATGGCAGCAAGCTGAATGTGGGTGGCAGGCAGGAAGTTGGCTCAGGAGCCACTCAGCTCATCTTTTGTCAGCAGAGTTTGTTTGTAAGTTCACACTGGCCAGGACAGCTGCACACTTCAAGCCATGCAGAACCTAAACTGACCTTGTAATCAGGGCACTCACATTAAACTTAAAAGTGTCCTATCACATGTCAGTTGATGAAGAAGACTTTATCTTACAGTTCCTCATTTCAGTGGACATGGTCTCTTCTCTGAAAAATGCAAGGAGCTGCAGGAAGACTCTGATTACAGACTTGCAGTGGGTTTCCACATAGACATCCATCTGCCCTGATTGCACAGATGCTTCTCACCTTTTCTCGTTTATGTCCATAAATGACACTGCCTACTCAAACAGGCCACTTCAGACTTTAACATGAGGTAAGATTCTGAGTGCCTAAGACACCTGGATATGTAAGGTACTCAAAATATCCTTCCTAAGATATCCCCTGTTAGGGCTCTCCATGCCAGGGCTCCAGAAGACCTTGCTCCCAAACTTTCTCCTAAGGTATTTAGCTATAAGCTAAGACAACCCACTAAACCAATGTGTAAACCTCTAAAATGTTTGGTATGTATCACAACATGGAGATATCTGGCATTAGGCAAGGTTTTCAAGCTCAGAGGATACACAAAGTCCATTATTAGATTGGTTCTTCATTAGCCCAACATCTGGCTCTCAGCTTCTCTCATGGTAGTGCTGTGGCTGGGATGCTAACTCAACTTGCATTTTCATAAGCTACGTTGTTCAGTGATTTATATCAGTCTGCTTTTAATCACATCATGCCAAAATTAACCAACTGTAATTGTCACCCAGGGTAGGCCGCCTTCTGGAAAGGCCATAAATGAGATTACTATGAGGGCAGGATGCAGCTGCATGGCTATGAAGTGGAGGAGCAATCTGTGCACTAGTTCGGCCTCTACCCCATTATGTAAGTGGAAGAGCATGGCCCTAGCAAGGAGAAAGCAAGACTGCAGTATCTGTGACTCCATGCTTTCCCCATCTTCTCCCCCCAGTTTTCATTATGTATATTTTTCAGCTGCAGAGAAATGAAAACATCTTTATTTTTGTTTCATTTCTCAACCACTCTGTTTACAATATCAATTAAAATATTTAACTCCAAATCTCAAAGTACTTCCCCTCTCTTCCTCCCATAATTTCAGTTTGTCAGCAAAAATGTGCCCATAAACTCATCATGTTCACATATGTGCGTACAGCATCCAAACCACACTGTGCTCTGCAGTGCAGTGAGAGCTTTTGCGTAGCTGGAAGGAGCAGAGGAAAGGGATCTGAAAGGTGGGAAACCTTTGGAGCATAACTTTTCCCTTTTTGTGCTTCAGATTCAGCACTGACTGAAGTCAGAAAGTGATCTTCTAGCAGCTTCAGCAGGCTTTGGAACAGGCTCTAACAACAGAGTTAGCAGAAGATAATGGTTAAGACATCAGCTTCATCGTAGTTGCCAATTTTTTTTTAACTAGGAAATATTAGCAAATGCGATAACACAGTGAAATGTGGTGACAATAGGAATACTGTTCATATCTTGTTCATTCAAGTTATGACACAAACTAGAAAATACAATTAAAACCATATGGCGATCTTTAAAGTATCTGGCTTTGTTTAAAAGACTCCTTTTTTTTGCAAGATCAAATGTAAAACAAAGTCTTTACAAATAATTTTGTTAATCAGACAATGGTGGCACAAAGATCACTGTAAGCACAAAAGGGAAAGGGAGCCTGGCTTTCGTCCTGCTGCTGCAGAAGTGGAAGGAACAGGGATTGGAACAGAGAAAATAGGAGAAGAAGAGCCTTCCTCTCCCTCTTCAACAATCTCTCTGCAGAAACCAGCCACTGGAGGTCTTTCCTGGAGGGAAAGAAAGAGGTTATCATACAGTTAGCTGGCTTTAGAGCTAAAAAGAAAACTGCCACATGAGCCCAGCCTTGAAATACAACCAATGTAGCCAGTAATCAGTAACAGCTTTTGCCTTCAGTGGAAGATGCAAGAAACCCACAGCACGTTCTCAGCAATAGTTTTGATGCATGCCTTGCTATAAAGCTGTTCAAAGAGAAACTTAGAGCCCAAAACTGTTATAGCTATACTCTATATCCTACAGAGCTAGATCCTATAATCCCATTGATGTATCTTCTTTTTTTCTTATGGTCAAAGGTCTGCCAGATAAAGACTGATTTATTGTTTATGCCCCTATAATTACCTCATGGAATAGAAGCCCTCAGATCTAGCAAACACCTCCTCTTGTAACATCACACCTATTCTTTCCTCTTTCTCTTTTCCTGTCTTCTCACATCTTTTCTTCTTGCATCTTGATCCTTTGATGTTCAAACCACTGTCATAATTAACATGTGCCAACTGGTCCCTATCCCCATCCTGCTCCTCTGTGAGCAGGAAGGCAGGGAGGCATCGCCCACTCACTGTGCTTATCCCACTCGGGTCTTTTCTCATTGATGTGCAGAAGAGGAGCGAGCGGAAACCAGCTGGTGTTTCTGCTTGTACATGTTCATGGATGAATGGGAATAGTCAATAAAGATCAGATGGAATAAAGAGCCCCAGACAAACCAGTGCATCCTCACAGGGTGTCTACTAACAACAGGCAAAAGCCACCAGCAGAAAAGTTGTCTACAATTTTCCCAAGCCATTGATGGCTCTTCAGTATAGAACAACAGCAAAAGAGATTGCTGAAGTCAATGCTATTAATATGCCTGCTATCTTGGATGTATCCTTTACAGTCATTTTCTAAGGCAGCTCTAGATTTTATTTTATGGAGACCAACAAATGAGACTTTGAAGGAGCTTCCTCTTTTGGATGGAAGGATGGACTCAATGCAGTGACACTTGGCAGATAAATGTGTAAACTGAAGCTCTGCTCAAGCAGAATTGAAAACTAATCTCCAGAACAAAGAGCAAATTTTATTTAGGCCTAAATCAACTATGAGGAAATTGCAGATAGTATGACTTTACCTAGACAAAAATGTGATTACTGATTTTGTACGGATGACATTCGACCTGGGTTAGAACATCATTCCATAAGTGAAGACTTTGTATCTGCACACAAGAAAAGGCCCCATGACTGAAGCTCTCAGCAGCTATACATTAGTGCTAAAGGGCACTTGAATTTTCAAGGACACTGAGCACCAGATTACCTCTGGTTCCTTGGTGCAATTCCTGCTGACTTCTGCTGGAGTAGAAATAGGACAATGCAGATCAATTCTCAGAAGTCTTCACACACTCTCGTGTTGTTGTTCTGGCTTTACCCAGTGAGAACTGCCAAAGGGACAAGTACTGTGCAGGGGGAGCCAAGCACAGCAATTCCAGGCAAGAATGAGCTGTCATATATAAATTAAAAGGTGGGCTTTTAAGCCTGAAGCAGTTGGGGTGTCCTTATTACTAGACAGCTTGTGTAGTGTTTGGCTCAGGAAATACCCAGCCTCAGGGCTCAGACCTGTGGCTGAATTTTTTCAGACTAACAAGCTGCTGAAACATAGTATATGTCTCTAGTTCAAGGCGCAGAAAAACTTCAGCTTAATTTATTTGATAAAAATGGCACACACAGAGACAGTCACTGATAATTTTCTGGTGTTTTGTCTTATTCTAGTCCATAGTGAAAGCCAGTTGCACACACAATTTCTGAAGCTTTTCTGGCCCAGAAAGCAGCCTATATTTGGCACACATTTGACAAGCATCTTGTATGATCCCATCAAATTGTCTTTTGAAATAGATCTTAATTCCAAAAGCATGGGCTTATGGCACATAAGAAGCACATTTTACCACATGGCGTTCAGGACTTCACTCAGCCAGTGTTTCATTTTGGTGACCTTTCATGCATATATCACAGAATCACAGGAAGGTTAAGGATGGAAGGGACCATGGGAAGTCATCTAGTCAAACCTCCCTGCTCAAGCAGGGTCCCACAGAGCATGTTACTCAGGATTCAGCTTTTGAATATCTCCAGTGATGGAGACTCTACACACTCTCCAGACAATCTGTTCCAGTCCTTGGTCACCTGCACAGTGAAGAAGTTCTTCCTCATGGGCAGGTGGAACTTCCCGTGCATTCATTTCTGCCTGTTGCTTCTTGTCCTATTACTTGGTACTACCAAGAACAGCCTGACTCCTCTCAATGCCCTCCCTTCAGATACTTACAGTCACTGATGAGGTCCCCTCTCAGTTGTCTCTTCTCCAGGCTAAGCAGGCCCAGCTTCCTCAACCTCTCCTCATAAGTAAGAGGAAATATATGCAGGGGAAAGCATGTCACAATTTAATCCATTTCTTCCAGTCAGGACTGTCTTTCACAGGTAACCAATTTATACTGGGAAGTCCTTATTTCCTGATACTTTGCTAATATTTTTTCAGTTAGAGTGTTTAAAATATTTATGTAAAGTCCTAATCTTTATTATTACAGATTCTGCTATCAGCTAAGAAGCCTCCTTTTGCATAGGAAAGCTCTACTAATTATGACACACTGGACATCTACCATGACACTTATCAGGGATGATCAAGAATTGGTATGAGTTCATGCAAAGCACCTGGAAGTAAATCAACTACAAGTGCTCCAAGTTCTGGCACAACTCTTGAGTTAAACTAATTTTCTCAGCTGAGAAATGCTCCCAGGTCAAAAATCCAGGCTTTGGAGCAAGCACAGCAAAAATATTACTAGCAGAGAGATAATATCTAAATCAATGATGAGTGCCCAGCATACATGATCACCTTATAGTTCAAATATGAAAGAAGGACTTTTATTAGTTTAACAGTTGTGAGTAATATTTTCAAGTAATGCCAAATATGTTACAGATGTTGATAGGAACAACTGCTGACTACAGATCTAGCTCCAACACAGAGCTAAACTACTTTGGAGAAATCCAGATCAGAACATTGCAGGCAGCCTCCCTGTAAATCATACACACCAAAATACTGTAAATAATGCCAAGCCAGTCTAAAATCCTACATCCATTTCAAGTGTTGGGGGAATTCATTAACTTTGCTGACAGCTGCTTGTGAAGGGCTAAAGCAATGTTCTCCATCTTAAAACAACATATCTTGATGGAAGTCCTGTCTTGGAGCTGCATACAGAACAGGGAATCTTGTTAAAGTGCTGGCAGGGTAATCAATGTGATGTAATAGATGTTATGTACTGCATTAAACTATTTTGCACACCAAACATTGACTCTATGGAAAAGACAACACATCGTATTCCAGTGCCTGATGAAGATGATGCCTTAAATGTGAGGAAGCAAAGAGTGAACACCGGTATAAAATTCACCATGTCTTCTTGAGCTAATCTGAGAGACCGAATGGTGCTGCTTCAACAAAGAACAGTTTGCCAACTGGGCACAGTAAATGTGACCATTATGATGGGAGGCAGACTGTCCCTCATTCTCTGTAAAGAAGACATGAATGGGATATATTTTCAAGTGCTTTGAGCAGTTTTACTCTGACCTTTCTGTCCAGGATATATGTCACCAATTCCACTTGGGACAAGGCTCCAGAGACCAATATAGCTTGTTCCAAGGAAATTGTTTTAAAAACCAAATCCAAATTTTCCATCTTTCCATCTTCAAAACTGATCTCTTAAAGTTCGTTGTAACATTACGTCACAAGCATAAATTTTTAAGCAGTCTGCTGAGATAATTTCTGACATTTCTGATTATTGAAGGAACTCATGAACTGTGTAAAAGTAACATGACAAAACTAAAAACTAACCTGTCTTCCACATGTCACTCTTTTAATGCTACTTAGATGTCTGCTTTTACACCTCTGTAGTTCCATTCTGATTTTCAGCTTATATAAAGGCCTGGAAATATATTGCCTCAGAATGGAAGAATTGTAATACACAGTGGAAATTCTTGCTTAAAATGGCACATGCACACCTCTGATCCAGACTTTGGGATGTGGAAGGTTTCTTCATAATCACTTATTTGAAACTCTCAGCAATATATCCTACAGTCTGATTTCTAGGCACCTCGACTTTGCCACTAGTAACATTTATTGCAGTTTTCATGTGAGCCAGCTCTAATATCAGACACATTCATGTTTTCCATTACACAAGGGAAATATCTGGTGATAATTGGAAAAGCCTAGATAAATGTCTTGCTAGTAAGTCAAACTGTGACAATTACCAATTTTCCAGGCGAATTCAGGAATGATCAAGAGCGCAGCAGGACTCAAAAAGGATTAGAAATGTATAAGGATAATAACACAATTACAACAGATCAGAATAAAAATTAGATAAAAGAGCAGTCATGGATAAAGCCATGAACTGCTTTGGCCTGCAGTCCTTCTTAGGCTCAGCAGCTTATTGATGCTCCAGCATCACTGGGTACTTCAGGCCATGCAGGACACACTACAGGGCTAAGACTTTGGTCTGGGAAGAAACTCCTGTCTGGAATGTTTTTTCTATAAAGATCTACGTTGTATGTTTCTTGGGCTTTTTATGGGAACTTTGAGTTTTTCAATGAAACCCTGCTGCTGAATAAAAGAAGTTTTAAAGTGTGAAATGTGAAGTTCTAAACTGCAGTACTTCAGAATTTACTTTTTATGTTAAATTTTCTCTAAACTCCTATTTATGACTATGAAAAAGAGCTCTGTGAAAAGATACTGTATCCCATGCTCACATAATTAATACTTATGTACATTAAACAGAATGAGGAAAGCTAATGGCATGGGAGAGAATATGGAATTACATAACAATTTGGAACCCTCTAACACTCTATTTTATTATGCTCTAAAGAATATGTGGGGTTTGTTGATCCTTCTGAAGATGACAGCCTTTATTTATTGCATGAAAAGTACTGTACATCCTGGTAGCATCTACTGTGTCCTCTTGGCCACTTCGTGCTACTCTGTTACCATGGCCTCATCCTGGTTAGGGAGACACAGAAGACAGAACGGGGCATTTAAGATTCTGTGCCCTTATTCCCATTTGTGAGGGTTTCTAGCTGTGATAGAATCACCTGTCTTCCAAAAACAGGGATGAGAATAGCTCCTCATGGGCATACACTGGACTGCACACCGACACATTTAATTTATCAACAGCACATCCTACTGCCATGTTCTCAGCTAAATATTAGAGAAAAATTCTCATCATTCTGCTGAATAACTGAACCACTGTGTTGCCAGTGATCTAATTAAAGTGTGTGTGTGTGTATATGCATGTGTGTGTGTTGATGTGCATGTATCAGAGAGAAGAGAACCCTGAAAGCAGGATTCTACCACACAAGATGAGCTGAAAGGATGCTGCCCTGTGAACTCTCTAAATATCAGGATGCTTGTCAGACATATAAACAACTTGGATTTGCATGAAAAGAGAGCAAGGAAGAGTAAGAATGGTTTCCAGACTATGGAAATCCACTCTTTGGGTTGGTTTTGGCTCCTCTTGGTGAACCTGTCATGTCTGTTAATTTCAATGATATTTTGGTGGCTGCTGTCACTGAAAGAATAATGAGATGGATACGTTATGATAGAAAAAGTGGAAGAGATGCATATACAAAATTTGCTTTCCTTTAGGAAATATTTATTTCTAAGCAAGATGCAAAAAGACTCACTGGGATTATCATTCAACTATTTCCAATATTATTATGTACCACACCTGCACTACCTTTCCAAACAAGCAATAAGATGTTTTATTGCCATTTTAATGTTATCCTTGATATTTTATTTCATAGTCAAAATTTTACAGTCAAAATTTTAAATGTGTAGGGTTTTCCAACTGTTCAGTCTCACTGTAGCTTATCACAGCTACAACTCTCTCAAGATCATTTAATAAGTATGTGAAAGAAATAAACCTGAGAGCCTCGGGAAGATTTGCTTCCTATAAAGTCTTGAATTACTGTATTCTCACAGGCAACATCAGCAGACAGTAGTCCATATGAAGCTATCTGGTCTTGAACTCAGAATGCATAGTCTTCTGCCTCTCTCCCTTGGGCTCCTTGGTATTATCTACCCGTGCTGCTCTTCCCCTGCACTTTTGTTCAGTGCTCTGTTCCCATCCACATTTATCCATCTCTAAACTCCTTCAGGCAAGTGGCCAGATAATGGAGTGTGATGGACACTGCTATTGCGGTCGTTGCTATAGTGCATGAGTTACTGCTCCTAATTTCATTTGCAACCTTGTGGTTTATTTACTCATTCTTTTTCAAGAGCTTTTGGCCTCTTTTGCCTCAGACCCTACGTAGTAATAACTGCAGTTTTAATTTAACAGTCCTGTGCTGGTCAGGAAATTTTACAAACTGATAACTAACTGCAGCTACTCCCTAAATACCACTGCCTCTGATGTGAAAGGCAATAACCCTCAAGAGGACCAGAAGAGAGCCTGCTGCATGCAACCAGTCCTTGCAACAGGCAGAGAAAGTATGGCAGAGCTTTAGGTAAATGGGATATAATTAGCCGTGTTGGAATTTGACCAGGATATCAGGGTTAACACCGCTGCTCCTGTGAGAAGTGCCTTGGGAGTTCCTCAGCAGCAGGCAGCCAGGACCTCTTGTTTTCATCACATTCCAGGCACTACATGACAGCTACCCAAATACATTTTGCCTTAATGAAACAGAAATGCACATATGATACCTACAATTTGGAACTAAGGTATGGACTTTATCCCAGAATGGATTAATTCAGATTTGTGAATTATTCGGAGTGAAAAAGGACTTCTGTATTTTGGTTCTGGACCTTATCTATTGTGAAATAATGACAAAATCAGTCACTGGTGAAACCGTGGAGCCCACAGATTTCTTGAACTGCTTGATCTGCTTGTGGGTGACTGGTAAGTCTAGAGGTGGGCATTTCTTCCCTAGAGCTTTTATGCATTGCCTGTTTAACCTGTTTGGAAAGAACTCTGGTCACGGGCATTACACAGTGCTCTGGGTTGTGCCTGGAGATTGATGTGCAGGCAGAAATGCTGGTGCTTACAGCATCCCAGAAGAGTCACCCAGCTGCTTCCTCTGCCAGTGCCTTGCAACTGCTTGTGTTTCTATCTTCCATGAGCTGCTCTAGCTCTTGCACTGTGAGCTTGTTGCCTTCCTGAGGTCTTTTCTAGCCCCAGGTTTTATTACTTTCCTGTGAGTCATGCATACCATGGATTGATGCAGCTCTGCCCTGCCCAGGAAGACTGCAGGGCCAAACAGCTGCTGCTGGTGGGAGGAAAGAAGCTTCTTTAATTCCTACAGTATATCTCTGCTTGCTACCAGCAGCAACCAGAGGGTTATGGAAAAGTGGCCAAGAATTCTGCCCTGATTAGTGAATGGACAGAGAGATTTGCTGTATACCAATGTTTTCCATAACCCAAAATTATTAAATTGGGTAAAATGTATTCACCTAGGTTCAAATACATTTGTCACTGGAAATTACCAAACAATTCCATTATTCCTCCACAGAGAAGAGATTGTGAACACTGGCAAAGTTTAGACTTTCGTATTTTATACATGTTTCCATATGTTGGGCATGGAAGACAAACATATCATTTCTCTCCCAAATGTATTCCCTCCTGTGTAATGTGAATGTATTATGTGTAATCAAATTCCAAGGCAATAAGATTAGACAAATTACTGTACTCTAAAAAGTGACATTAAAAATTGCCTTTCCATCTTTATTAGCTTACTTTTTCTCAGTCAAATAGGTTTGGCTTACAAGAAAAATGATGTTTTTCATTCTGACCTCAGGCTTCCCAAATTCAAACAGAGCTATGGGTCAATAGCTGAATGAGAAAAGGTTTGTCAGAATGATTCAGATCCTTTTTGACACCTCAGCATCTTCAAATTACTGCTTATGTCAGGCATTGGTTATGCCTGACAGTGAAAGGCTGGGAACAAGCACATGGTTCAGATGATGATCTGTGTGCAGGAATTCAGATAATCTCATGGTAGCTCTGCTCCACTCGACGGGAAATGAAAAAGGATCACAACTTCTTTGGTCACTGTAGTTAAAGCAGAAGAGCAAGACAAAAGCCAGCCAATATTTTATATTAGCTTTACATAGCAAAGTGAATGTGAAACTTTTCTTCATATTTTGTGCCAAGAAGTGTTTTGGAGACTATATGTAGGCAATACATGCCAGGGAAAGTGATTTTGCTACATGGTTGTTAAAAACCTGCTACAATTGCTTGGATAGAAAGGGCTATACAGAAGCTGTTTTCTTTCTGATGGCTTTGGGCAGCAGCAGAAGTCAGGGACTCCTCATGGACTTCTGTATCATTGCAAACTGTACAGGTCTCCCTCCAACTGGCAGGAGCTGAGGAGCAGCTTCCCAGGTCTGTCCAGGCCCTGCAGAAGGATGGGTGTTTGGTAGAAAAATGGAATTATCTCATTTCAGTTTCATGGTAATTTTAATAAAGTGTTTCTGAGCTGAGCATGTAGGTTTTGGCCTAGAAATCCACCACTGGCCACAAGATGAAGAGCAAAAATAAGATAACCACAAAGTGGCACATCCAAGGTGATTCACAACAACCCACAGCTGGAGCTTCATTTAGAGACAGCCATCTCCTGATGAGCCTGGGCTGTCTCCCCATTTCTGGGCACAGAGGGGTATGTATGGTTGCCGCAGCCTTGCTGCACAACTGGGGACCCTTCATGAAAGCAGGCAGGGGACCTCCTGTTCCATCATCTAATTGTGGGGCACTGGGAGCTGAAACAGTGACTAAAGAGAGAGATGTTTGCTCCGGAGTCAGGAACAAAAGGGCAGTTAAGGAGAAGTAATATTGAATCAAAAGAAATCAATGAGTAGCCAAGATACAGCAGCTCCTGGTGAGGTGGAGGAGATGGTGGCCAGCTCCACCCCACTGGCTCAGCACTGCTGTACATTGTGGGTGGGCTGTTTGTGATTCTTCAGGCTCAGTCGCTTTGGACAAGGGGCACAATTGCAGGGAGGGCTGTTGGCAGGCTTTGGTTGTGGCTGAAGGCAGATGTCCAGGCTGGGTGAAGACACCTGGTGGCTCAGAGCAGTGGGGCAGTGACATATGGGTGGGACAGCCTGGCCACCATCACTGCTGCTGGCAGGTGGGGGTGCCACAGCTGCCTCTCCTCACACTGGCAAATTCAGCTGTCTCACAGGCAACCAGGGGATGGCAAAGCTCTCCAGCCTGGCTGAAAATGGCTGGGTGGCAACCCTTGAAGGAGACCATAGAAATGCTGCAATGTTGGGGCCATGTGTTCTATTCTGTTTCATAGCAACCAGCACATGGCTGGAACCCAATAAGCTGTAGCTCACATGAGCTGTTTTGTGCCTTCCATCAGGACTCTCTGTACGCTTTAGTTCTTGCATTTTCCATCTTCTGGGCATTGACAGAAAGCTGTAAATAGGAGAACCTGGGCTGAGCACCAGGCAGGAAAACAGGAGCTCCCCAAAGGTGGCCCATCATCTCTGTTGTGGCCCAAGGCAACTCACTCAGCATGACATAATATCAGCTTCCACTTGTGAAAGTGGGAATAATACTCACTTTCCCCTTCCCATAACCAGTCTGTTTGCACAGTGCTGGGAAATTCTAAAATTGTTTCTTGAGCATAATGGCAGTTCTTTCCTGGAAATCCCCAGGATGACAGTACATCAGCAAAAAGTATTGACATGGTCTGGGTGCCCCCAGATGTGCTCTGACAGGAGGCTTCACTGTTGATGATACTGTCACAGCCCAGGTAACTGGCACAGAAAGGGCAAATGGAAAAAATATACTGGGTGGGGTATTTTCTGGTTATTGAGTAAACTGGAGAAAGTCCACAGAACTGCTTTTCTTTCCAGCAGGAATATTGTGATGTGGGATTTTGTTCCCTGATTGTTTTATGTAAAACATTTGTTGAAAATTAAAACAACTAATTTGAACAGGTCACAGTCAGCCTAGGCAAGTAAGTGAAGTGTGTTTTAACAAACTGTAATTACATCAACTTGCAGCTGGCATTCTGAATTTTGGAAACCTCATTCTGCTTTAAGGTTTAGCACTTGGGATTAAAGACAGTACTGTATAACTTAAAAGATTTAAGAATTATACTCTAGGAAGTCATGCTGTAATAAGCTTTAGATCAACAGTTCATATAGCATCATGGGATTCTCAGACCCCCAAGAGAAAGAGTCCTAATATACTGTAACCTACAACTTTCCCCTTGAAATGTCTTAGTTCTGCAAAGCAATAAACCAGTCTGGACTAAGTTACTGAAGGTCTTTGAAGTACTGGAAGACCCATAAATAAGGTGAGTACTTTGGAAGGGGGGGCTCATTTTGTGGTGTACATATACAACTATTTCATAGTCAAGTTGATTTGTAGCTGCCTGTATGTCAGTTTCCTGGGAGCAATAAATCTTCATTCAAGCAAAACTAAAATGTCACCAGTATTTATTTCACGCATTTTTTACCCCATCAGGAGAAGAAAAAGTCAGCATTCATGTAAACTTCTATGCCCAACTTGCAACCCTGTGCTAAAACTATGCTTCATAGTATGAAATTTTTATAAATCTAAAATGTAAACATTGGGTAACAGATGTACCACTGCATGGCCAAAAAAGAGTGGTAACTGTCACTGGAGAAATAAAACTGAGTTATTGTTTCCAGTTTCAAAAGAACAGCAACAAGTCTAAAAAACTATATGTGATCTTTGTCCTTTTTTCCCCCTCAGACACCTGCACTCATCTAATGTTTCACTGAGCCCTGAAAAATAAATGCATAGCTTCAGTCTCCTAATCCATGTGGCTCCAGAGACCACTGTTACATGAGAACTTAAACTGATGATGCTGAGCGTCCTAGGGGCAGCTTAATCTTTTTTAATTCAAATCAACTGAGTCCCATGTGGCGCTAGGATGATACTCTATATGCTGCAATCAGACTGACCTAGACTTCTTGTGCTCTAAATGATTAATGAAACTGCCTCCTAGTTTGTTTCTATGGTGATCCGAAACTTGACACGATGTAGGAATCTGCCATTCACGCTGAATGAAACGAGGAGGAGATAGCCCAGGAACAAAACTCCATCAGTTGTACAGAGAAGGCTCAATTTTAAGTCATTAGTCTCCTTGTACTTGGGTTGTTGACTCTTGAAAATAAGGGTGAGATAAAATATCCTAGTTAATATAGCTTTAATTGGGTAGTTTACTAGTAAATTGTTTCAGTATTAGAAAAATGAGGTAGGCTGAAAAGGGCTTTCTAAGTTTTCTTTTGATGGGCAAATGTGGGACAATGCTAGAGCAATAGCTACAGAGTTTGCAGGTTCCTATAAAGAAGCTGATTCAACTGTGAAAGCCCTGCAATGCCTTTAAATACTGTAAACAATGCTCTAGGAAAAAAAGAAAACCAAAACTTAGGAAAACAAAATCTATGTTCAGGTTTATTGAGTCCATGAAGAAGACTTCCTGTATCCTGCATTTTGGTACTGCCATTTCAAATAAGGAGTGATTTACTTCACTACAGTGCTCTGAGGCTTTCAGAGCAAATAAATGACTTTCAATTTCATTTCCAGAGGGAGCACATTACCAAATTTTTAAATATTTCAGATAGTCCTGGAACCACTGATGAGCATCTTCAGTCACACTTAGGTCTATCTATAGGGCTAAGGTAAAAAACACTTGAAAAATCATCAGTAAATTAGTGCAGCTGCCTCACCAGCCACAACTCCATGAAGCCCAGATCAAATCATCTGCCTGAAATTTTACTCAGAGAGCCAGGGTAGAAGCCCACGCTGGATTCCAAGAGGCTATTGCTAAACTGTAGGCAGTGCTGGCTTTGGTTAGTTACTGAAGTTGACTTGGTTGTGCAACTGCTGTAGCTTGAGCGCGTTTAGAACTGGCCTCATCTTTGCTCCTTTCTATTCCCAAGCAAACACATTTGAGCCCTTGTTGAACCAAACCTCAAAGACCATATAAAGATGTGCAAAAGAAAAAGGTGTTCTGAAGAAAGTGAGCAGTGAAGCCCCACAAGCTCTGAGATAATTTGGGGCTCTTTCTGCCTCTGGCACTTATTAATAGCTTTATTGCCTCCCTTCCAAACTCCCGAGCACTGAGCACACCACTCAGTGTTTTTGTCCTTTCACCAGATCCTGTATCTCCACCAGCACAGTGAGAGATGCTGTTGCTCTTTTGCCTTCCATGTCTGTTTCAAGGGAACACTGTAGGCTGTGTATTTGCCTCTAGTGAGGCTACTCCAGTACTGGTCTCACTGCATCTCTCAACAGCTTTTCAGGAGGGCACAGCACACCCAAATCATCTCATCGCTTCATCTGGAATCAATCACAGGAGGTCCACTGATGTCAAGAAAACTATGCTCATTTGCATCAGCACGTGACCTGGTCCTATCTCTTTGTGATCTTTAGATCAACAGTGCTCCCATTGGGATTCATGATCTCAGAGGAATCTAAACCCACTTTCAATGTATTTAACCACTGTCTGCCATTTCTCTTTCCTATTATAAAAAACATTATGAGTGGCTACTGACTCAAAATCATAACAACTCAAATTCTTTTGATATGAATCTGAGACATTTTTCTTAATATTGCACCCTGCAGTCTGAGACTTTAAGGATCCAGACTTAGCAGAGGGTCTAAATGACTTTATATTTCTTAATAAATCAATTACCTTTACAGATGTAAAATACTTCATGCCCAGGATTTTGAAAGGAATCTGAAGTACTTAGTGTTTTCAAACATGACTTGATACACATTGCCCCTGTATTTCTTCAGCTGTTTTTGAAAATCCTTGTTTATGTAATTGCCACATGAAGATACTATGGTGCAATGGTTTGCATTTTTACCAAGTTTTATCTCCTGGGATCAGACAATACTGCAAGTACTTCAATTACTGTTTTTAGTAGAAAAGGCAGAAAGAAACAGAAAGTCTTTAGGATTCCCCAGCCAACAAAATCTACTATGCTGCATACAGATTCCATTTTTAAGAAAATTCTTATTTGAGGGAAGAGTTTGAACTAGTTTTGAATATCTTTGATTAGCAATAACAACTCTGCAAGTACATGTCTCACTGGGGTTCTTAGCAGGATTATTGGAAAAACAAGTAATTTTCCTTGGACAAAAAAAAAGTTCTTGTTTGTTTTTGCAAGAACAGAGAGAAAAGGAATTCAAACAGAATAAATATGTTTGATGGCTATACAGGTCTCTTTGGAAGTGTGTGAGACCATGTTCCTGTGATGCCTGTTTGGGAGAAGCCTCCCTTCCCAGGTTGCTGAATACTAAGCCTTTGGGTTCTGTTTATTTTGCTTCATTCTTATCAAAATAATTTATCAGACCAGTGGAGGGGCGGGACACAGTAGCAGCCTTCTTATCAGGCCACTTACCTGGGATGCAGGAGACCCAAGTTCAACTCACTGCTTCAAACCATATGGGCCAAATTCCTGCAATTTGTGTCTGCAGAACAGCCCGTCTCAGATGAGGATTCAGTGACCATAATGCCTACAGGCCCCATCTCTTTTATGGATAAAACCACCCAGGAAGGAGGTGAGAATCTGGACTACACTGAGATCAACTATTTTCGCTCATGTCCTTTTTTGGAGGTGAGTCTGCATGACAAACCTTAGTGTCCCTCTGCCACTGCCATTCCAGGGAAGCAGCCTGGTTCCTGGGAGGGTGAATTAAGTGCAGTCCTAACTTCTGTGTGTGTGTGTCCTTTCCAAGCAATTAAGCCTGAGCCTCTAGGGTAAAAATTAAGAACTTTTTTACATGAGTGAGCTGTAGAGTCTCCTTGCTGAGGATCCTGCCAGGGCAGCCAGGTGAATTGGATGCCACTGCCAGAAGCCACGCTGACAGAAATTCTCATTCTCTGAACTTAAGGCCCAGGTCCATTTTGGAATAAAACAGTGCATTGATCAATGTATCAGTGGGACTACGCTTCTTATATGTGGCACATTTTTGGGAAACAAAAGCTTTGCATCCTCTCAGACAGGAGAATGCCCAAACTCCTGGCAAATGCTTCAAAACACAGTGAGAGCCACAGGCTCTCCTAGGAGGCATTAGCAGACTTTATGCTGGTGTTTGAAGAAAATTATATTATGTGACCTTCACAGGAACAGAAAACACTTGTTTCCAGTTCAGGAACACAGTGCCAGAATGCAGACATGAAGAACAAAGTGCAAACAGCACTATAATGATAATGCCAATGATCCCTTGAATCTTCATGACACGAGTCTCTCTTGTTACAATGGCTCCAGAAATATTTTCCCTGGGACAACAATAATTTCCATTATTCTCATGCTTCTTTCTACATCTTCTGAACACTATGTATGCAGAGGGGAAGGGCGAAGAGCAGAGGTATCAGTTCTCTTGAATCACTCTTCATTTTTGGAAGAGTGGAGGTACCAGTTTGAAATCACTCGCAGCTGGGATATGCTTAAAGTCTTGTAAAAATGAGGAGCCAGTAATCACATGTGAGTACAGAAGCTGGCAGTCTGGTTAGGAGGGGGCATTGCATACCTGGTTTTTTGTACAGAACAGCTCCTGCCTGCTTCCACCAGCAGCTGAGGGAAAGCCTGTGTCAGCACACGGACTTCCAGAGCAGTGTGAGGATTTGCAGTGACTAATTATTTGAATATGAATCAACAAAGCAGCGCTGTGGCAAAACAAGGCAAATGCTCGGCATTGAGTCACATTAATAAGAATGTCACGCGTAAAAGAAATGAGGTAATTATTCTGCTCTACTTCACTTGATAAGCCTCTGTTGGAACGCTGCATGCTGTTGTGAGCACCACATAAGAAAGAAATACATACTAATTGGAGAACTCAGAAGAGAACAACAAAAATGAGAAATGATTTGGAAAATAACCCTTATGTGTATGATTGTTCATAAACACATGAAGTGCCACAAAAAAAAAAAGAGCAATGATCCTTATTATCTTAATTCTATACTAATACAGCCATTAAGTACAGAAGAAATTGAAATGGGCAACACCAGGGTTACAGGCTGAAATGCAATATAGAAAAAATACTGTCAGAGCAAGAGGTTGAAGAACCTCTTGGCATCACCATCTGTGGAAACAGTCTGGACTAGCCTAGACACTAGAACTGCCTGGAGGACAACTGATTTCATTCCCCAAATGTTTCTGAGGTTTCCAAGTTTCACTTCATGTCAAAAAGAAAACATCTATATTCTCTGTAAAGGAAAATGCTAAGAAAACAGCACATTGACTAAAAGTTTTCTGTTTGGAAGAATGTATTAAAAACAAAATTATTTTGTATTTCATGTTATAATGAAAAGTGATGTGGAAAGGAAAAAATCAAAGCAATTATCCTAAAGGTGATGAAAAATAATATATCCACAATATCCTCAAACATGAAAAGGAGATGTAAAAAGAGTTCAAAAGTATGGTACCATGAAATAATTTCAACTTTCAGTAGAACATTATTTTAAAATTAAGTGAATGATTTATTTTACTTTATTTTACCTTATTTAGTTGTACCTTATCTTACCTTATTTCTTTTTTTAAGACAACTTTGTGAGTCGCATGCTCATCAGGAAAGATTTAGAAATATATTTCACATTTTGAGACTTGTAAAGTTAGTGTATAGCAAGGGAAAAAAAGGAAGGTCTCTGAGGGTTGCTCTTGAAATTAGGAGGTGGTTTTGGAGATAGCCTTTACTTATTCCAGTTTTTAACAGTTTCTTTCTAGTACTTGTAAAATACCCAAGAAAGCACACAGATTTAAAATTCGTGCAGTGCTATTGATCAAAGGAGTAATTTAACATACACAGTGTTAGTTTTCAGCAGTAAAACAGTCCACTTTAAAAGCTCATTACGGCTTTTTACATTTGTGTAGGAAAAAGCTGATTTTTAGAGATACCCACTCTAAGCTATTAGAACAAACAATGAGGGACAATAGAGCTGTATAAGACTTACACTGGATGCTGCTTTTTGACCCTCATGGTTACGCTGCCCCTTCTTGCCTTCCAATTGCTGCATTAGCAAATTGCCCGCCAGTTCTCCGAGCGTGGCACTCGGCCTCTGCAGCCCTGGGGATATCAGTAACACAAAGATTGCCCCTTGCAAGCTGCACTGACCTGCGCCCTACAGCTCTATCTATCACATAAAAATGCACTGCTCTGCTACTGTCACTTTTCACAGCTCCATCTCGGTATCTCTTTTCAGGTTTCCTGCTGACTGACAATGTCAGTTACAACATTTCACACAATTTTTCTTCTCTATGTGTGAAATTACAGATCCAAGAACTGTGAAAAGAGAATCAGCAGGTTCCTGGTGTTCTTGCTCTGTGAGGAAGAAGAACTGGCCACCATCTAAAAAAGCAGGACAGGGCAATAGCTCCAAGGGAAAAAAAAAAAATCTGTGCATACTTGTTCACATTTTAAAACACATCTGCTATGATTCTCTTCAAACTATTTGTTGTCAGAAAAGAAGGCTCACAGACACTACTTACCTTAAGCAATTTTAAAAGGTATTACCAGAGATTAATTCCTGAATTCTTAATTTTCAGCATTTTGACTGGAAAGATGATTCTAATCGTGTTTATCCAGACAATTATAAGTTTTGAATACTGCTTACTGACAACACACAGACTAAGTACTTTTTGCCTGATAAGTTCACTTAAGCAAATACAGCAGGTTTATAAACGATGTGCAGGACAAAAATGAGAAGAAATGTATTTACAGATGGCCATTATCTTATTTCTTCTGTTCAGCAAAAATAAAGTGAGGCAGATGTTATAGCCTCAGATCCATGGCTTTTTGATCTGCATCACTGACTTAGGAAAAACACAGCAACCTGTTCACCAAAATACAACCAACCCATTTTCATGATGTTCAGTGAACACATTGCACAGCTATTTCTCCTGACGTGCAAGGGGGAGTCAGGTGAGTGCACTGAGAGTGGTGAAGATCTGTGGAAGGCCTTGCCACATCTTACACCTCTGGCTTGGTTTTTTTGAGTCATTGAGATCCTGCCCTTTGAACCACAGCATCAGCACCTCTTGTAATGATGGGGCTATGGAGACTCAGGCAGGGTGAGATGCGCAGTCCACACATACATTTTCTCACATACTTCCCCTTCATGAAAATACCCCCAACCAAACCAACAAAGAAAAGGAATACCAACACAAGAAAATCCAGTTTACAGTTAATCGAAGAGATGGAGCAAGGACTCACTCCAAAAACTTCCTTTCTGCTTGTAAACCAGCAACAAAATCCCGATTTAGGGGGCATTTATGCCATCTACCTTGAATGCTTACACAGAAATACCAATGGCAAGAGGGCGTTTTGTATATTCTTTTTGCTCCCACTAATGCAATTGAACATTTGGGAAATGAGGACAAGAGGCAGCTTCTTACTGATGGCACAAACTTTTTCTGGGGGTGTTTGACTGAAATCTGAAGAAATAAAACATTTGCCCTTGAAGGAGTACGGTGGAAATGGAAATGTGTGTACCCTGCTGAAACCCTATCTGTAATGTACCAAGCAAGTGAGGTCATTGATAAAAATGACTGACACATAAGAATTTCCCCCACACACTTCAAATAATTTTACAATAATTAATTACTATTAATGCAAATTTGATTTTATACAAGTTTTAAAATTGCATTTCTTGCTAGTGTTTGTTCTTTTCTTTGCCCATTTCCTTAGCAGTCCTTGCCACTAAAACAATGTTTTTATGTCTAAATTATGCTGCTCTTAGCATCAAATTTCAGGCTGCTTTTAATTATGAAAAATTAGATATGTAACTTAGAGCTTGCCTGGAATACTCTTTGCATATGTTACCAGGACTTAATACACCAGATCAAAATAGGTTTTACAGTCCTTGGAAGACATCTGTGGGTTATATTTTTATGTGAATAAACTGTTCTTGTACACTTTCTCCAGTCCATTAACATGAACATTCTCTTCTTTAGTATAAGACACAAAAGTCCTTTCCGATTCTGTCTGATTGCCATGGTGATGTATTTAACATACTGTGTGCTTTGTAACAATTTGTGTCCATGTCCTAAAAAGTGGTAAAGAGGTTTTTATTTTAATTAGCAATAAGCACAGTCAGTGAGGGTTTCATATCACACTGTGGCATTTTTCCCTCTGCAGGTAACTGAAGAGTAAAGCAGAACTGCAGGATGATTGATACCTTTCCTACACGTTCCTGTGCAAGTTATTGCTCTGGAAACCTTAAGTGCCACATGCAGCACTTTAATATCTCTAGAAACAAACAAAAAAAAATTTAAACCCCAGACACCCATTCAGGCTACAGATAACCTGACACATTGTACTGGTAGATATTCATGATGGGTCCCAAGATTTGGACCTTCAAACCCAGTTTAGTTGGGGCTTGTATCTAAAAGTCAGTCCAGGAAGGAAGGGTGTATGTCAGTCTTGTTTTCTAGCATGTCCTAGTCACTGAAGAATTTTTCTTTTGCCTTTTGAAAACAGCATTGTTTACTTTTATACATGGGTGTCCAGCTCTGAAAGGCCATTCTCTATAACTAGTAATATTTCATCTTTTAAATGTGGGCTTTTGCTGCAGACTACCATGCTTCTGTGCTGTGTAGGATCAAACTACTTGGCAGGGCAGCAAATTTGATTTGCATTAGGAAAGGGATATTACGCATATAAAATTTCACAGTTCATTTTATATCCTAATCATCAGAAGCCCTTATTTGAGGTCTGAACCAGAGGGATTTGCTGCTCGGAAAATCAGTGTATCCAATATCAAAATATTTCAAAAAGTTAATTTCATTTCATCCTTCCAAAGTCAGTTAATGAAAGGTGCAATTCTAGTGAACAGTCTTTGGTCACAAAACTCTCTGAGTCCTCTTTAGTTTCATTAAGAGAGTGAATTAATGTAATGTTAGATGCTGACATTTAAGGGTCATTGCACTGCTATACATCGCAGTAGAATGGATACCCATTAAAAATATTATAAGACTAATCCTGCAAAGGGTGAACCAGAAGCTGAGGATGCTCAGGCCTCCTTAGGGGCTACAGATTTCTAGACAGATCTCTAATGACTCAGCTCTGCTCTTCTGATGCTCATGTTCTCCATCTTGTTGTGACTGCTACTTGTTCCTGGCTCACTGTGAGCTTCACAGGGATCAATACCCTGCCTTCAGGGAGGTGCCCGAAGCCATATGCATTTCCCCTGAAGAAATGATGATTATTGTTAGAAAAAAACCCTGTTACTCAAAATTAGGTGAGCAAATGTCCTCTTTTTCCTTTGTTGACGTAGTTCAGAAAGGAGGTGATTTGCAAACTCTGTGAGAAAGACATGTCAGCATTTTTCCTCATGGTTGCAAAAAGCCAGGAAAACAAGAGCGGAATTACTTTGATGAGATTATTCTGTCATGGTAACTGTATTTATTTTACTGACCTAAATCTTGGTTCTCCCACCTCTTCTCTCCACAGCTGTGGATCATTACTAATAAATCTTTATTAACTTATAACATTTCACAGTAAAATAGCTTTAATGTTGCTGATTTTTGGAACTGAGTGTGTCCAAAATGCAGTGCCACTGGCAGAGCACAGTTTGGTCTTCTGTACAACCCACACAAACCTTGGCTCAACAAAGTGTATAATTGCTGCACCTGCACACTGGGTTCAAGGTGCTGCAGACCTGAAGCTGATGCAGGGGATGGTAATCATATGGTCACAGGTCTGTTCTTCTGCCCATTAGTGGGTGTCTTCACTGTGGCTGCTGAGCTCATCCAGCCCCCAGAGTCCCTCCATGTCTCACCGAGGGATGTGTAAAAGTTGCTGGAAAATATACTCTATTTTTTAAAAGAAAATTAAAAAGCTTTGCTCATAGGTCTGTCTTGGTGCTCTGTTTACGTGTTACTCACTCAGCATGATCCCAGGAGTTCAGGGTGTTCAGGCTGTCTTCTGACTGCTGCCACTGGCTTCCTGAGTAACAAAACCCCCTTCATTGCTCAGAGCTTCCCACCCAGATCTGCAGAACTCAACCTCTGAGTCCAATCCTTAGTTAGTCCTCTTTAAGCATGCACAAAAGCAGCAAGGGGAAGCTGAGAGCTGGATGCTGACCTGAGAGTCAGCATGGACCTGCAGTAAAAGCAGACCCAAGACACTTCATGTTCAGTTGTTCTATCTGTACTAATTTATCTCTGAACTCTGAAGACCATGATTGAGAAGTGAATTCAGGCATCAAACCTAAGTACCGGCCTTAATAAAACCCTTACAGAAGAAAACCATTAAAACCTAACTAATATCTACACTTTGACATATACCTATGGAAAATTATTAACATTTTAGTTATAATAAGCTACTCTGTGTTTTAAAATGTCAAAATAATAAAATCTGATTGTTATGATTAATTCAGTTTTAAATCACAGTCCAGTTGTGATTAACTTAAACAATGTGGGTCTTGATATAGCCATTAAATATGGCAGGCTAAATCTTAGATACATTAAAAAATGCAAGTTACAGAATTTGTTTCATTTTACCATCACATCTAGTTCCACAACCCATGGTGCTGTAGAAAAAAATTAATTATTATGTGCAAAGTTTTTGATAGTTTTCAGAGAGTTCTCTATACCTTTGTTACAATTTAAGTCTCTAAACTTCCCTAGACTTTGTGGTATTGTCTTGGTTTGAAAGGCAAGTGTCTGCTAAGGAAGGCAGGAGCCTTCTTTGGAATGGAAAATGTAACCCCTTTCCCTCTGAATTGTTATAATTTTGAAATTAAGGAGCTTTGAGGCAAAGATATGAGAAATAGGAATAGCAGTTCTTTACTAGTACATATAGCAAGGCAAAAATACAGAAACACTGGCTTAAGATGCCAGAGCCAGGATACAACCTGACACCCTGCTGGGCAGGGTAGTGGCTGCAGCCCTGTCTGAAGTGGTTCTGTTGAAGCAGAGTTCCTGTAGAAGGGTCTGTTCTTCCTCTGAAGGTCCAGTGGTGGTAATGCAGCTCTTGTCCTCTGGGAATCCAGTAGGTAAGGGCTGAGTGTGGTGTTCCAAATCTTGGATTATATCCAGGTAGGAATGCTTGGTTCCTCCCCCTGGGTGGAGCATCTCACAAATGGGATGATGTAACTTTATGAGTGAGGCTGGATGGCCCATTAACAGAAGATATTTCTCTGGAGGGAGTTATCAGGGGTGTGTCATGGAAGAGATAAAGAATAGCTGGTGATAGAATACATATTTTGGTTACATCTTACTTTGTAACCTAAGACAGATGCCCAAATATAGAATGATCAAGAGAAATGAGTCCATAAATCCAAAATGAGCCCACCTAGCAGCTTCCAAATGATGACTGTGCTGGATGATGCAGTCCTTTATGGTGTCTTGGTATGTACAGTACTACTGATAAGCCCCAATTTTTGAATGAAGTACCTGCACATCCTACTTCAAGGCAGGACAACCATTTCAGCCCAAGAGCCAGTAGATACTACTAAAAATCCAGTCTCCAACCATGAGTTCACAGTTCTAAACTACTGGTTTTACTGGGGAGCAGTAAAGCACGTCAGGCTCCTGTCTTCATCAGCACCTCTCGCTTTCCACTTCCAATCCCGCCCCTTCCTCACACAAGGGTTAATGTTGAAGTAGAAGACTCTCTGGGCAGTCACTCCTTGCAGTCATTTCTGCCTCTGAGATTACATCAGCAGAGTCAACTGAGGAGAACAGATACTTCGAGTTATTTTAGACAGGAAGTCAAGAAGCTACATGACCAACATGAAAGAGTCTGCCTACATCAAGCCAGAATCAGGCCTGTGTTCTATTGTATCATGCTGACCTCTTTTATCTCTGAAGGTTGTCAGAGCTTGAAATTACTGCTAACCAAGTGAAAAACAATAGCCCTGTGACTATATTTACATCTAGAGGACAGTACCAAAGAACTGTGCAAACCACAAGTCATCAAGATGCATAAATCAGAGTCAATATTTCATTACCAGCTAATTTTCCAGGCTTCAGCCAGCACTCGTAATGAGTCATTGACAACCAGCAGAGGAAGTGCACATCAGCTACAGGCCTACCAAGGATGCTAAGTATGAACTCACTTTTCAAAAATCCCTGAGAATTTGGGACAAATAGTTACATGCCAAGTGTTCCGTCCATGACTCCTGGGCCTTCTGGTTGAGTGAAGGTAAATGGCATTTTTCTGCTACTGTGACCATAGCAGGTAACCACATACTGTAACCACAGATGGTGACCACCCTTTCAGAGGAACTGCTCTTTCCCTCTTTCTTCCTCATACCTTCCCCTCAATAATTCTTATGCTACAAGGAACACTTCCACAGGACTCTGTGGGTCTTATATATTGAAAGATCAAAGCCTTGTATGGAGGGCTATCAGATCAACCAAGCTGACTTTTTACAGTCCCCGGGCACCAAATTTCAAGATTCTTTTTCCAACCCCTTTTGCAAACAGGACACAGGAGAGTTTGTACAGTGCTCACAGTTCAAGCACATATCTGAACAGAGAAAACATTCATCCTTTTTGTTGCAGGCACCTGATTGGATATGCTATGTTCTTTCAACTGCTTGATTGCTATTTGGCAGTAGTTTCTGAGCAATTTCAAATTTAATAGCTGTGTGTATCAAATAAAATGCCTGCAGTAAAGCAGACTCCAAGAATATGCATATTGTGTGCTTAGATCTAAAATTAATAACTGCTGTTAGTGCAAATAAAGAGTAATATGTCATCACTGGACTTTTGTTTAGACTAATTTGTGTGATGTCTGCTCTACATCATGCAATACAAATGTTCTTCTCTCCAGCCCCAATATTAGCACATACATTTGGGATGAAAATAGCAGAAGGGGAAAAGTAACCTGCCATCCTTTTGATTTTGATGAAAAAATATTTTTTCAGGAAAAAATGAATTTATTTAAGGTAGTAGAGAAACACTGTTCTTTACCTCAAGAACTTCGCAGGCTCTCCTCTGAAGCCATGGGGATTTGAGGATAGTCTGGTTTAATCCATAGGCAGGATTCAGTAAGGTATAGAAAATACTCACTGTGAAACATATGTCCACCCATCCATCCTGAAAGTCATAAAGCAGGACTAGAGAGCTGGTCAACACCAACCAGACAACTCAAAACCAATTTACTGGGTCTTTCCTCTGATTTCAGAGACTCATAAAATAAAGTGGTTTTAATTCAGCCAACGTTGATTTTAGTGAAATCAAGTGAGAGGGGAGGTAGCAACCCGTACCCAAGGGAAAGGATATTTGCCACTGCGGCAGTCTCATGAACAAGGGGAAAATGCACAAAGAAAAGCCTTAAATGTCATGGAGGTCTCTCCCTGTGGCTTGGCAGAGCCTTACTGTGCACCATTTCCTCAGAAAGCCCTTCAGAAACACTTCAGGCACCCTTATATGATAAATATTCAGCTAGGTCCTTGGCAGAAGACTAAAGTTTTACCATAAATGACTGCTGTCTCCAGCAACTAGCAGGCTAGTCCATGGAGGGAGAAGTAATTTTTTGTTTAGTCCTACACAATACCTGGGGCCTCCTTCAAAATGAAGGATCACTCTTTCTAACCATAAAGCACTTGAAATCAATGTTCCTATAGCAGTGAACAGCCAAAATTGTATTTTTAGAAGAGGGAAGTACATAAAATTGAGAAATCCTGTTAAAATGGAATTTAAAAGGAAAACCCCAAAAAAAAAAAAAAAAAAGCAGATCCTGTATTTATACACACTATTAAAATTTCAGAGTAATTGTATATTACATATCTAAAAAAACCCTCAGACAGAAACCAAACTTGAAAGGACCACACAAAATAGGAAGCATGAGTGTACAATATAGGAAGGCCAGCTAATTGGGGTAAAAAGAAATCCTTCTAACAGTGGATCTCATGGGGAGCAATGAAGAATATAGCAAAGAACATAAACCATAATAAGTTAAATGTTACCTCGTAATAAAGCTGGCCAAAAAGATTGTAAGGAACAGCGGATGAAAGGAATAAAAAAGAGTAGTAATTTTTTTTCCCCACACATTAGAAGAAATTCTGTCAGAGACATTGTAGATGCCAGAGACATTGACAGATGATTGTGCTGTAACAGTAGTGCTTATGAAAGACAAACTAAAATGCATGGGGTGAGGAGCCCCAAGAGCACACACTCAGTTATGAGCTCTAGCTAAGCTATTACCACTCAAAAAGAGACCTGGTAGTTTTTGTTCTTGTGGGTAGTTCAGAGGAAGTGTCAGACCAGTGCTTAGTGGCTACAGACTACCAATTAGAATGTTATAAATAATTGAGAAAGGAACAGAAAAAGTGTAGAAAATGCTGAATAAAATTTGCAAAAAAAAAAAAAAAAGCCTAAACCTTGGGTTCTAAATACTATGTGTTGCTGGGGAATGGTGAGCTGTCTGCGAGCACTTCATTCCATCTTCTTTCCATACCTGAAAAGCAATAACTTGGGGGTGATCTCAGTGATATAAGCTTGTTTTTGCTTCTTTAAAAATAGCTTTTATAGTCTGTGCAACGAAATGTATGAAATAATGCTCTCACTGGAAAAAGACAATAATTTACAGCCTTTTTTCTCAGCTTGATATGACCATATGTTTAGGCATCTTGCTACTTAAGGAAAAGGCATTTTCTGTTATCACGAGCTAAAATTACTCACCAGTTGCTGGGTGGAATCTAGTGCTTACACCAGGTTTCACAAAAGCTGCCTTCTTGAGTAGGGAACAGCCTGGTGGAGACCTGAACGCCTGTCAAGGACATCTGTGGTGTGAAGGCTCCCAAGTCAGGCGAGGATACTCCATCCTGAACCTCCCCTGGTGGATGGTGTCTATAATAACCCTCATTTCCTGAATGGCTTGGTGAAGGGATAGCAACAAGCTCCCATTTCCTTCCTAAAAGGAAATTTAAGCATTCCCTTGAAGCACATGAGATCTAGATTATTATCTCTCTGCCTAAAATGATATTCACTCCTGGTAGACTGTGCTTGGTTTGATCTGTAAAGTATTTGTAGTTGGGATACTCCAATTTCTTCTGGAGAAGGCTGCTCCATTCTGTCTAAAATATTAAATATCAATGAATGAGAAAGAAATAGGACATGATTCTATAGTTTGGTGCTTGAGTCACTTGCTGGGAAAGGTGAGATCTGGGTTAGAACTGCTGCTCTCATTTATATCCTTGCCACATTGGACAGTATCCCCTCCAACAAGTGACAGGTACTTTTTCACTGTCTCCACATATCCAAGACCTTGCATCCGAAAATGTCTTATTGCCAGATATTTGAGAATTTCTCTTGTTCAATGCACTTGAGAATGGATTTGAGTTCTCAATCTCTAAGTAGTGAGAATAGCAACCTGTAGTACATCATAATTAATCATGAGGGTCAGCCTGCTCAGTGCCAACATGATCTGGATCATTCTGGGTTGGACTTTCTGTGTTAGGGGAAGATTTATGTCAGAAATGCAGCCATCTGCAAATCCATAGGTATTGAGTACTTACACACCAACAGTGGCAAGAAGGTCCACAAGTTATTTTGTGGATTTATTGCCTACGTCACTGCTGTCACCAGTTTCAGTGAAGATGATCCCTTGTGGGAAGATGTGTCCTTGTGGGACAATCACCCTTTTGCAGATCCAGCTTTTAGGTCACCCATTGTAAAGCCTACCATTTTTCTGATGACTTTCTTCTGAGTTCATGCATCTTGAATAGCTTAGTCCTTATTTGAATCTTCATCTTTTTGTAAGGTTTTTGACAGTATTGAAAGGAAGCTACAGACAAATGAACCAGTTGGTGGGGGACATCTTTTGGAAGCCGGTCTAAGATTGGAAGGAATGCTTGTTACACCAGAAAATCCCACATACCACTTTAGCTTCTCTTCCAAGTGCAAAAGAAACTCCCCCAACCTCATTTCTCTACTAAACACATAATAAAACATCAAAAAAGGGGTTTTTACACAAATCTGTACACAACTTGTTCTTAGGGAGAGAAAGAGAGCAAGAACCACACGTGGTATATTGCTTTAAAGTGCTACTGGATAGCCATCTGATCCTGCTAATGAAGGGTGTGGCACAAGAGCCAGAGCAAACCAGAAAATGTAACGTTGGCTTTTACATTAATATTTTTTTGCCTTTGAAGAAAAACCAAAAGCTAGTTAGAGAGTTCAGATGAAGAGATCTTTTTTATGGTCTGTGCCTTGGATTTCCTTTTGAAAGCAAGTTTGCTTCCTTTCCAAGAACTGACCTTCAGGACAAATCTTTTGTTGCATGTTGTATTTCTCTTCCTCATTTTTCTCATACATAGATAGGCCAACAATATTACAGCCCCTGGAATTCTGAAATCTTTGGCACAAGGAGGAAGTTATTGTATAAATCTACTCTAATAGGTCAGAATCTCAGCTGGTGTGAATTGCTGTAGCTCCACCAGAGTGTTGCTGATTTACACTAGTAAATAATACGGGTCTGTTGCTCTAACTGCCAGGATTCTTACTTCCTTCAGTAGTAATACCAGGTCCCATTAAAATCCTTCAGTTGGTTTCTGCTGGACAAGCAGAAGCCCTGTTACTCTGTTCCAATATCTAATTGCCATCTGGAACCAGTAGCAACCACATGAGAATGTTAAACTGCAACATGGAGAAGCCTGCCGCTGTCTGGGCTTGATTCACTGCTGCAGTGCTAGGTCTGTGTAACTTCAAAGAGGTGAGTGGAGTCCTCCATGCTGAATTCACTGCCCTGCCTAATCTTTTTTTTTTTACAACCGTAATTTTTTCTCCTTTTCCTAAACATTTATTTCCCATGTTTTGAAGGAAGAATGGGCTCTAAAGGAAAACTGGATATTCTGTCTTTTTTGTGAGATTACTGTTTCCATCCTCCATTTTCAAACCCAGTGTCAAAGCTGCATCATATTTCCTCTACACATCTTGCTTGTCTCTTTTTTGCTGTAGTCATCCTCACTCTGGGATTTTTTAATTCTTCCTATGAGCTACCACTTTTATGAATTCACATTTAAAGTCTTCCCCTTTAAATTCTAACTCATCCTACATACTGTTTTGTGATAAATACAAACACATTTGCAAGCTTTCAAGCAGAAAGGAGCATTAGGATGAGTAAGCTTTGTGTACAGAATAGGGCAGGCCAAAATATTTGCACCAGTGATTATTTTGTCAGTTCAATCAAGAGTTATTGTCCATATACACATGTCAGGAAGATATATAGACTTTAAAGGTTTCAAATGTGGAATTCACTCTAGGTAAACAATTTAAGTTGGGGTTGGTGTTTTCGTGTTTGGTTTTGTTGTTTGAGTTTTTTTTAATAAAAAGAATGACATGTTTTCTTCAAAAAGGAAGATGTTTATCCACTGACATAGTGTGAGTAACATTGGTCCTGACATAAATAACTTCTCTAATTCTGCCCACTGGTGCTTACCCCATGAACTATCACTTCTGTAGCACAGAGTGCTCATCTCCCAAACACATGGGAGCCAGAGTACCTGCAATATCTGCACAAAAGCTTGGCATGTCCCATAAGAAAGTGTGGTTATTGCCCCAGGCAGTAGACAAGTTCCTAAATCCTCTTGAATCTGTAAGACAGAACTTCTCAGGACTCGTGCATAAAAGTAAGTTCTACAAATGGATATTAGTGTGAAATACCTGTACTATCAGACCCCCAGGTACCATGTGGTGCTGATTGTTTTTAAATGCTGCAGCTGAAGATAGGAAAGAAAGACTCTGGAACCAATAAAAGCAAAGCATGGTTCCACTAAAGATGTCCTCAAAGACAGCAGAGAGTGGGCAATGATTTAAGGACTCTATGCATGAGATTTCAGCACCCTCCAAAAAATCTGGGAAAGGTGAGAAGAAATGTTTCCTTCACTGAAAAGGGGAACTAATCTTTGAATGAACTACAGTAGTTTTTTAAGGAAGAAGTAGCATATGTTCAGGGCTATTTCTTCAATGTCTAGAGTACCATAAACCCAACACAATTGTGGATGCTAACAGCTCTAGCTTCTTCTTATTAGTCAACCAAATAGTACATTTCATAAGGTATTATTCATCCACAACTTGCTTCCTGCTTGGTCATGT
The DNA here is from genome assembly GCA_013399225.1 of Rhipidura dahli. Lineage (NCBI taxonomy): Eukaryota > Metazoa > Chordata > Aves > Passeriformes > Rhipiduridae > Rhipidura > Rhipidura dahli. The sequence continues at coordinate 393,170 of VXAC01001974.1, forward strand.
CAATATTTGACACGTAGAATTGCTCAGATACTTTGTCTATCCTTTTTTATCATTTAAATGGAGGATAACACCTTTGCTGTGTTGAAGAATGAGGATGAAACTGGAGACTGATAGCATTGTGCTGCAGCGGACATGATGTTGCTATTTATTTAAAACTGTATAGGCTGCATCCTGCAACTAACTTCTGCTCCTGTGTGCAAAATAGATTTACTTTCAAAAGTTAGTGTGACACCAGGAAGTAACAGCAAAATGGAACCAGTATTAGGGGGAATCCTATCCTTGGTTTCCATGCTTGCTGTACAGTGGCAGCTAGTTAATGCTAATCATGGAATCGAAGAATATCCTGAGTTGGAAAGGACCCACAAGGATCACTGAAGTCCAACTTTTGGCCTTGCACAGAACAGTCCCAAGAATCACATAATGTGCCTGAGAGTGTTGTCCAAATATTTCTTGAACTCTGTCAGGCTTGGTGTCATGACCACTTCCCTGGGGAACCCGTGCCCAACCACCTTCTGTGTGAAGAAGCTTTTCCTAATATTGAGCCTAAACCTTTCCTGACTCAGCTGTGTGCTGTTACCTTGGGTCCTGGCACTGTCACTAGACAGAAGAGATCAGTTCCTGCCCCTCCTCTTCCCCTCACAAGGAAGCTGTAACTGCAATGGGGTCTCCCCTCAGTCTCCTCTTCTCCAGGCTGAACAGACCAAGTGACCTCAGCCTTTCTTCATACAACTTCCTCTCCAGGCCCTTCACCATCTTCCTTGCCCTCCTCTGGACACTCTCTAAGAGCTTTTCATCTTTGTCTTTATATATGTTCATGCTGCTCTTGAGACTTGCATCACTTGGATATCCCTCAAGCCACCATGTGTCACAGAAAGAATTTGCTGAAAGATCACAGATGGAGACCTCCACAGCACCAGAGACACTAAAGCCAAAGCACAACCAGTACAGAGCATGTTCCCAGACCTCTTCTCACCCAGCTGTGAAAGTGCTAGGAGCAGGAAGGAGCTGAAAAATGGGAATCAAAAATGAAACCTCCTCAATGCCAGTATTTCTTGAATTCAGCCCTGTTATCCTGTCTACTGCAGAGAAACTCAATCAACAGGCTTAATGTCATCCCCCCAAAAATTGTAAATGAAATTAATAGATGTTTCAATGCACTGATATTTCTTTTTCAAATAATATGTCTTGCTGACTTGTTTAAAAAAGGAGTCAGTGATTTCAGCCAAGCCTCCTACTCAGCAATTGAGTTGTAATAGTCTGTGAGATCTGATCTAAGTTCAGTTGCACATTTTTTTTTCTTCCACTGCTATTCTGTGTTTTGAGGAAATATTTTCTTCTTTGTGTGTTTACCTCCAAGTAACAATATGAGTACAGTATAATCTTGCCTGTCCTAGGACTGAGAAAAACATGGAACATACTCAGAGAAGTATAAAAGAAATACCCGTTCTGCATGGGTGTTATATTCGGGTTTTATTTGCACATATTCCCTATAATTATAGTTTAAGTGGGCTGTTTTCCATACCCATATAGGCAGTATTTTCCACATAAAGGTTCACATTGGCTTTAGACCCACCCACAAGCTATTTACTTGCATGTATACATATAATGATCAAGCTCGTAGCTACTTCAGCCAAACCTAAATATTTTAACTTGTGTTTCTTTTGCAAGCCATCTTCTCCTGAACAAGTTGCTTCCAGTTTACATAATTGCATTTATGAAGTTTCCGGTGCAACGTGTTTGCTCTTTCACATGGGTATTGACTGCAGTCTCAAATTCAAACACAGATTTTGAACAATCAAAACACTATGGAAGTTTTCGGAAAAAGTTTTGGAAAAAGTTTTGGAAAAAGTTTTATTTTAGCTTTTTTCCAATGTATAGACTGTTTGCAGAAGCTGGATTTCACTTGAAATTCAATTTTTTAATCTCCCAAAAGTTCAGCAGAACTAAGTCATACAAATTTTCATTTATTTCATTTTGTTCATCTATTGGACATCAACTTGATTCTAATTGCCAGATATTTTGAATATACAAACATAAGAACAGGAGAAATACTAAGCAGCAGCATAAGCCATAAACCCATTTCCCACCCATTTTTGGACCTCTCCCACTAAAACCTTTCTCAAGCTATTCCTAAGGGAACTATTGCAAACATGCTCTTCTCTCTGGATTTTCAGATGGAAAATATGATGACACTGCAAACTGCAAGGCGGTATGGAGTAAGTGAGGACAGCCCTTCAACAGGCAGATTCCCAAAGAAATATCATCTTCCTGTGTGTCCCTCGATCTCAGGGAAATGTCCTCCCAGGCTTGAGAAAATTTCCAGTTCAGAGCAACCCCCGAGGTTATCCCTCTCTTCAAAGTGGACCATCAGTGTAAAATGAACATTTTCTCAAAAGAACGCCTCCTAAGCGCAGGATGTTTTTCTAGGTAGGGATATTGCCAAACAACATGAAAATCCTCAAAGGGAAAACACCATGGGATGTGAACTCTAGAGAAATAGAAGGCAACGTACACATACATGCATACAATGCAAAATCTTTCAGGGAAAACATTCTGTCCAAAGTAATATGTGAAAGGTTTTGTTTTGAAGAAGCCACCCCCTGCTGTGGCAGTAAGTATGCATGTATGATTACTAAGATGTCTAATTAAATTATCCTTATCTGAATGCCAGCTGAACTTAACAAAGCAGATAATAAGTTCCAGAAACAGATACCATGTGGGGGGCAAATTATTTTACGTCTAAAAACTAGAGCTTGAAATTAGAGATGTGTAAGTAATAGAGAACATGATTTCCCTCCACCCCCACTGTCTGCACCTGAACTGGTATTTCCATCAGACAGATCACGGAGCTGAAATGGAGTTACTCTCACAATTCTGCATCTGTGAAGAGATTGTAGTCTGCCTTCTAACTCCACTTTTAAAAGTGCGTTTCCTGCACATTTGCACATGGGCGAGTGGGAGTGATACTGTCTTATATTCTTGCAGAAATTAAACATCAGATACAAAGAATCAGATCTTGATTCTCAAAGAATTATCAACTCTCGATTATTTTTCAGAGTTTTATCATGGCTGCAGATTAACTGTGTCGTGTGTGGAGAGGCTCCAAAGATGGTTTTGCATGGAGCTAACTCTTCTGAGGGAAATCTGTCCACTGGGGCACAGCCCAGCATGTCTGGAGTCTCAAGACGACTTCGTAGAGGAACAATCAAGTCTTCCACACAACATTCCTGGATCTCAGAACCCTGGAGAGCACAGTGCTTTCATCATTTCCAAATATATTCAATATATGCCTGTGTTCATTTAACCCATCACTGGCTCTGCTAGATCAAAGCTAGGACCTAAAAATGCATTGGATCAGACATTTCCAAGCACTTAATGGACTTCTTGAAGAGCTACCATAGGTGTGATGCAGCACCTGAGAGAACTAGGGCTCCTTGAACCTGGAGACCCAAGGAGTACACTGCAGAAACCAGATTATCTTGAGTGTCAACACAAGCCAGATATAATCATCAGTGAGACAGGGATATTTGGCTTTTTTAGATCATCTCTTAGATTTACGTTTCAACCGTTTCCCCCAAAATGTTCCATGTGGTTAATAATGGGCACGCTCTATAGCACAGGAGGCGTCCAGGCTTTTTGGGCCAGTGCCCAGTCAGTGCCCAGCTTTGGCACAGGGGAATGCTTTGCTGAGAGGTGTTTTTTGGAGCCAAGGCCCTCTGGGAAAATATGGCTTACAGGGCAAAAGAGGGGAGTTCAGTGGTGTGAGTTAAAGCCAGTTCAGGCCTCTTCCAAGGGCTGCAAGCAAGCAGTCAAAGAGGTTGATAATTTAGGTACATCTTAGATTAGTTAGCATATCTGTGGTGTCAGCAAAACAATGCCAAGTGATGTATTTTTCAGTGCACTGTGATAGGTAAGGTCAATACTAGAAACATTAGGCCATGTGAGGTGTGATCATCTAAACACTCTCATGGTACCTGTAGAAATTACCTTCAATTGATTCTGCATGAAAGTCACTGATCCAGGGAGCTTCCTGTTCTTTGGTTAATAGCAGAACATAAAAAAGGGGATCAGATGTGAGCCCATTTATTAACCTGAAGTGCTAGAACTTGAGCTGAGGTTCAGGAGGACCTTTCCTGGAGACAAGAACAGCTCACAGAAGCATCAGCCCTGAGGGAGGGTTCTGACAGTGAAGATAAGCAGTTGCTTGTCCCAGACAATGGACTCTGGCACAACAACCTCCCACTTCTCTCCTGCCACTGGGCACTACTGAACTCGTACAGTGCAGTGCAGCCACATAGCAGCCACTGAACTGTTCTGTGGAGAGCCACCAGAAGCTTCTGTCCTTGCCTGACCTACCTGGCCAAGACTTGGTCAGGAACATTTCTTCATGTTTCAGACACATTATGGCCAGCCATGTCCTTGGAGGAGCTAATAGAGCTAATATATTACATATTATATGCATGTAATATATGTAGTCTATATGCTTGTATGTGTAATACCATAAAGCACACATTTTGTAACATATATAATATACAATATTATTATGCTCATAGTCTATATGTTGTGATATAAGTTACAAAAGTAGGAGTATTAAATTTATGAACAAAATTTTCTCTCCATTTTCTCCTTTTTTTGTTGGCAAAAAGTGTGTTGCAACAGTAAACATGAGGGAACAATAATACAAGACTAACACTGTTGGAGTTTGAAAACTGTTTTATGCTGATAATATAAAACAATATACATCATAAAAGGAATTTTCTAGGAAACTCTTTTTTTTTTTCCTGTGGAGGCTAGTATAATAAATCACATAAAATTCACTTTTGCCTTGAAATTATAGTGATTCTGTGATAGGTTTTAAAGAATATGTTTGGCTCCAAGAAATGTCTATGGTGAAGGTAAAATTCCTAAGGAACAAAGGTTTCCTTCCTCATGCTGGAGGCACAACCACAGAGCAAAGTCTTGGTCAAGAATGGTTCATCATTCCTTGCAGATTTCCTTTGTAATATTGCCAAAGTCAGCTTCAAAGATTTCATAGAAATTATGGTTGGAAAGGACTTTCAGATAATTCAGCCAAACTTCCTGGTGCACCACTAGTCAGGAAGCACTAACTAAATTCCTTATAACCTCCTAAGGAACTTGGAGGCAGCAAATATTTCAGAAGTCCAGAAGACTGGAAATATTCAATATTAGAACAATTTAAATACTAGAGCAACTACAGACAGACGCTTTTAGGCCTGAGGAATTTTAGATGAAATATCATTAGTGAAAGAGTGGAATTGTGGTTCAATGAAGAATTAACAAATATAAGACTACCATAATATATTATAGTCCCATGGAAATTTGGCCTGATCAGATGAAGTTATTTCTTTTTCCTTTCTTCATGACATTACTGCTGCTTACAGAAGACAACTACATTGCTTTAGTATACTTTCACTTCTCCAAGATACTGGAGTCACGTGATATTAGAACAGAAAAGCAAAGGTTACATTGGCCAAAACAGGATTGCAAATATGTCTGAAGTGTAGCTGATAATAAGGAAATATCAGACAAGGTTCCCATTGAGGTTTCAGCAGGACCAACTCTTGGTACAATAGTATTTTTTATTTACATGAAAAGTCTAAATAGTGTCCTAGGGTCCTTGCTGAATAATTCTGTCAGGATTTTGAGATCTGTGAGGCAAAAAATACTGAAAAGGAGAAATTCCTGTTGCATGGTGATGTGGATCAGTTGGTTAAATGGTCATGATCTGGCAGGATGCATTTTCATACATCTAAATGCCAGGTATTAAATGGTAGACTGAGGAATACAGTTTCTTCTTAGAGGATGACTGGTTTTATCCTGCAAAAGGAGTATTCTATTATCCTACTCTAAGGAGTATTCTGTCATTGTGCCTCAACAGGCAGCCTCAGGGCAAGCTGTGTTAAAAAAAAAAAACAGTGTAAACCTTGGGTTTGCAAGAGAAGTATCAGGGAGAAATAGGAAAGCCTTGTGCAACCTGTGGGCAGGTTCCTGGTGAGGTGCTAATCTCTAAATCCACTGCCAGGTGGGAGAGAAGCTTTAAATCCCAGTGGTCCTGCTGACCATGCTGCACATTCATGGTGGCTGGAAGAAGGATGTTGTAGCTCTCTTCAGAGCAAAGACAGCTGATCCAAGCCCAGGCTGCAGAGCAGGATTTTCCCTAGGGCTGGTACAAGCCGTGGCAGCCACAGGTGGGGTGTGACACACCTGCCTGCACTGCTCTGGAGCACCGTGCACCCCAACAGATCTACCCATGCAGGCTGAGAAAGGCTTTTGCTATCTGATCATTTTTTATTCGCCCTACAGTGAACAGTAACTATAAATTACAAATGTGGAGTGGATTTTGCTGTTCATTTTGCTGACAGAGATTTTTTAGTTACATTAAAATCCAATTATTTGCCAAAAAAGGAACCCATGGCTGACCTTGTATTTATTCTTAGCACAAGCTGTGCACTAATTTCTTGTGGGTTTATTATTATTATTATTATTATTATTATTATTATTATTATTATTATTATTATTATTATTATTATTATTATTTAATAGGAATAAGAACTACTATACCTGCTAGGAATTAAAAGCAATATCATAACAAGTAGGCATCTGCTGGAAGAAAAGAATTGTATATCATTAGGGACATGTGCAATCCAGGCCTCTTTCCTCTCAAGGCTTCATTGGAACAACATGGAGAAAGAAACAGCCAATATTTTAGAAGCAACAGGAAAAAAAATCTGTATATAATTTGATTTTTCTTTCTATAACAGTATCTTTACTTGCATGTGACCAGATTATTAATCAAAAAACTGGCAATACATAGTTATAAGACTGGCTTTTCATAGATTCTTCACTTTGTCATGCACACAAAGAGATGTACATTTTACATGTTGGAAAAATGCCCTCAGTGCAGCAAATAACATTTATACAAACTCTGAAAAGGCAGAATTCCATATCTTGTGCTAATGATGTTTAGTATCTAACAGAAAGCCTGAGAAGGAACTTTAACATGTACTATTAATGCTATGCATTTTAGGTAGATATTGAGCACCCAGCTCCGGTGTGATGAATGTACACATAAACTTCAAAATTAGTCTTAAAAGCATATAAACCACTTCAGTTGTTAAGATTTTCTAAAACCAGCGTGTGTGGGTAATATCACTAAAAGCAGGTATGTTGGATAAAAATGAATGATGTCCCTTTTCCAGTATAAACCCAGGAGTTCATCTTCCAGTGTTGTTTATAAATAGAAGAGAGTCAATTTGCTTAGGATCTGCAGGACGTTTGGGTACTCCATTTAGATAATGACAACATTTTTAACACAGCTATCACTCATTAGGTCAAGAGGTTGTGATTAATCAAGAAGTGTTTTGGTTTCGTCTGATAGACATCTAGTCTCTTTAGTTTACAGTTGAATGAAGATGGCTTCAACAGTTTACAGAATGAGCTGCAATGATACATTAGACTGAAATTGAGATGGAAGAGAGATGTGTGATCTATTTTAACCATTCCATTTGCATTACAATGTGCTGTGTGTGAATTCATCTAGGCACTGCTAGAGTAAATTAAAATCTGCTGGGAATGTGTTGAATGCATTACACAGCAGGAATGGACTGGCAGGTTACAGCTACAAGTCTGCTGAATGTTACTAGGTGATATTGCTGGTGTTTGGACTGAAAGAGAGTCTTTTAATAGCAACTGGCTGGTTTGTGGCTGATCAGGAGATGAAAAAACTTGAGACAGAATGAGTTTGGACAAAAAAAGTCTCATTATTAAGTCTGTTTCTGTGGCATTTTAGGGAAAATCTCCAGACTGAGGCGGTATAGGTCTTGCTACATAAACTGCAGGACAAGGATTCACACTTCTGGGTGATTAACAAAAGAGAAACTAACCTGCAAACACTTGGTTGCTGTATAAAATGTCTCAAGATACTATAAAACCTCAAGGTCATGGTCTAAGATTATCTAATCATCCTTTTCCTCTCACCAAGCTCTGATCCAGTTTTCTGCAGTATTGTAAAGGTCTTTGCTCTAGTGACACCTCTCAAGGGGCCAAGAGGAGGATGTCCCAGGGAAGCAGACTGCTCTCAGTAGGAAATTAGAAGCATAATCAGCTGCCCACATCATCTATGAATGTCCCGCACCCACAACCACCAATCACATCTGCAATCTGCAGTCAGCACTTCTCAACACCTTCGTAACACCTTTGTAAAAAACATATTGCCACAGCCTACAATGCATGGGGGAGTTTTCTGCTGATCTTTGAATAATCAATTAAATCAAGTGCTAATTCAATGTAAAGGTCATAAAAATAATACATAGCATGACCGTTTATTGCTTTTTCGTAATACACTTGTGTTGCTCATTAGAAAAAAAAGTGGGTGAAATCTCTGAAACAATTTTTCTTTTTTAACAAATGCACTCTGGAGGATGCAGCCTGAGGAAGTGCTGTCACCATTGTGTTCCCTTTCTCCTCATCACACATATACATACAATCACACACAAGCACGCATGAACTTCCTTTCAGATGATGCTGACAAGTTGAAGGCAAAGTAGCACCAGGTGAGGAAACAGAAATCCTGCAAAACTTTTTATAAGGACAAGTCCCATGAATTTCACTCTTCTTTGTTCTCTCCAGATTATCTAATAATTCTCTGCTAAGCACTGCACACATGCTTTCTTAAGTGCTACAACCAACAAAAACTATGAATGATTGCAAAATACACACACTGGAATCTGTGTGACCTCCAATACTGTTATTGATTGGAGACATCTGAAAAAATACAGCAATGCCATGCTGTTGTAACTAGCATTAAAAATTTCCCTGGTTTAAATTAGAGAACATGCACTAGAAAGTCCAGAAGCTGCATATGAACTGCTTTATGGTTCTAAGATGACTTAACAACTATTTCCACACTTGCCAAAGACTAGCACTGATGAAGAAAATCCAGTAGGCTCTGGTGATCCATGCTACCCACATCCCGCTCCGGACTGAAACACCTTCCTAGAACAGGGAATTCCTCTATGTGATGTTCTTGCAGGCTCTCTCCCAGGGGACACACTTGTCCTGCTTTTGGCATGACTCAACTTCTTGTTGAGTCGACCTTTGCCCCCTTAAATGAAAGGGTTTCATGCCCTGGAAACAGGCTCTCTTAGTGACTTCCACTCAACTAGAACCTAATTCTTCCACAGCAACACTGAAGAAACACAGTTAAATGCCTGCTTGAATTATTGGAAAAATAATATACTTGAGGAAAGGGAAATGCCAGGCAGACCTAAAGCTCCTAAGCAGGCTTCATCAAAGGGTGCATTACACATAGCTGGAGGATTAATGTCTATTTATCTAATTAATGTTTTTTTAATTTAGCATGCTATTAAAGAGATTTTAGTGAGAACAATACTTTCAGATAAAACCAAAAATTCTAATCATTAGGCAGCTGCAGCTCCTGATCCTATTATTAAACCATATATCCTAAGTAATCTCCAAAAAGTCAGTACTTTTAGAACATATCATGAAAGCAAGATATTATTTTCTCCTGATTTTCAAAAGAAACTTACAGAGACAGAAAAAACAGTCTATTGAGAGCTGCAATGTTTCCTGAACTCAAGTACGGGGAAAAAAACAAATATGTGAAATGCTTCATTTAAGGGAAGGATTTGCACAGGAAACAACCTCAGTATGAAAAGGGAATAAAAGGAAAACAGGCTAAGAAGACAACTGAGGCAGCCTATTCAGCCTTGACTTAAAGTTTTTCTAATGTTTAATGAAATCTGGTTATTGATCCTGCAACAATACCCCTAATGACCTCATCATCTACCATCTAATACTGACACCAAGGTTTAAGAGAAGGGGTCAGTTCCCTGCTGAAGTTAAAACAACATGACTGCAAAATAATGAGGAACAAATACAAGTCCAAAAGCAGCAACAGAAAATTTGAGAATCCTTACATTTCCATATTGGCTGTAGAGACAGGCTCTGTCCTTGCACAGTTCCATGGCAAACAGGTGTCTGATGCCATAATTCACATTAAACAGCAGTCACCCGTCAGGGCTCCAACAGGTTGTGGCAAACTCCCCTTCTGCTTGTGGCTGGTAGGAAGGAAGAAAACAAATTTCTGTTTGTTTTAAAATGTCATGGAGTGTGGTAAAGGTTCAGAAGTACCAGCAAAGCATTTGAGGAGAGATCCTTAAAAATACTCAAGTATCTTATCCCTCTGTGAGCTAATGAGAATCCAGCTTCAAACCCAACCCTTGGCCCCAGTGCACAGCCTATCTGGCTTTTGCTCCTGACCTGGTCTGACCATCACAGAGTCCTTTACTTCAGAGATGGTTCTGCAGCATTATACTTGAAATAAAAATCCAGGCTCCTCTTTGTGAAGGGACTTGGGATTGAAGTTTGGTCCTTTGGTGGAGAAAAGGAGCCAGGCTCCTCTTCAGAAGCCAAAGCAAGTCTGGAGCAGAGGGCACCATTCCCACCCCTTGCAATGAGGGGGTTGGAGCAAGCTGGATCTGGAGGCAGTGGGGCATTCACAACCATACAGTGGTCTACTTGAGTTGTGCTTCAAGAACAACAAGGTGTTTATTGCAATCAGTTAACATCATCAGTAGATCAAAATAAAAATATATGTCTTCAGGGAATATAATAAAATCCCTGTTCTGGTAGTTTGAGCCTTGAAAGTCATGTCAGCAGCTCAAAGTCCATGAGATTTATAGTTTAAAAAATTTCATGGTTGTTTTTCTTGACATACTGTTTGTGTCTAGGATGATACCAGAAACAAGAAAAGGTACTGTGCCTTACAAACAGAGAGCTGAAGTAAAACAACTCCAGCATCTCCAAAACTTTCTAAATGAGGCTCAAAAACCCCTTTGCAAATATCAGGGAAATAACCTTTATATCACCAACAGTATGGTGGATGTCTTATTCCTATTTTATGGGGGGAGAAAAAAATTAAAGAGAACCTGTCTATGTTTCTGGCTGGCATTGGAGAGAAGTTACTTTCCCCCCACACTCTTTGGTGCACGATGATACGTCACATTCAGTCCATTATGTGGCCTCCTTAGTGACAGTCTCCTGTTTTCCCTGCAACCAAAGAAGGAAAAAAGTCACCCTCATGATCCATTCCTTGGTCCCTGGCTTGAGACCGCTTGATGAAACTAGACCTTTTTCCCTAAGCAGCATCTCACTGAAGTCAAAAGGGCACAGGCAGAGAAGTTTAGACAGGATAACTTGCAGAAGATGGCACTGGAAGTATCATGGGAATTTGGAGGACACCCAGCAGTTAGGAGCTTAAGTTAACTACATTCAGAAACTCAGTATATGTTCATTAAGTTTTACTTGATGAAGCACCTTTCCCTTGTGCATCTGCCACAGGGGGAAAGAGCAGCCTGGATTCCCACATTAGCCCCTGGAAACCCATTGGAGCCTGTTTGGGCTCTGGGTTGCACGGTGCCTCTGACACTGTCTCAGGCTAGTGGCAGGAGCCCACCCTGGCTGTCCCTACCACCCACAGGGTGGGCAGCAGAGGCTCCCTTGGCCACTGCAGGTAGGCCACTGTACCTCGTCTCAGTTCAGCTCCATGGAAAGCAACTCGCTAGATCTGGAGGGAGAAAAGCGTCCAGCTCTTATCCAGTGAGATCTTCCCTGCTTAACAGGACACTTTGCCCAGAGACCCCCGAACCCCAGAGCACAGGTCACTAATTCAAGCCAGCCCAGACCTCAAGCCCTCAAAAAAGAACCCTCAAGACAGACAGACCGACCCTCTCCCCCACCCCCAGTGCTGACCCAAACTGCCCATGACCCAGTGGGACAATATTCATACCTGCCTGCACAGGGGACTGAGCCAAAAGGACCATTTAATCTCCAGATATAGGGTTTAGGGGAAAGGAAAAGCAAAAAGAGCCACCAGTAACACCATTTCTTGCAGCAGTGTTCATTTATGTCTTTGAATCATTCTGGGGAGCAAAGAGCTTGTGTTTGCACAGCCTTTGAGAAACGGTGTCTGCAATCCTCTCACTCCTTCTGCTTCCCCATTGTCCTTCAGCTGCTCTAAGTCAGTACAAAATGTTATTAGAAGAGTTTTTGGTCATTGCTTTCCACAACAAGCGTTGTACAGCTGAGTTAGGATTCACTGCCTGCACAGCAGAAAAATAAACTGGGCTAAGGTTTCTTCAGTTCAGCAGTAATGGAGTGGGATTTCATTTAATTTAGTTAAATACTGTAGCGTGACAGAATGAAATCTGATCTTTAAGGCAGAGATTAAAACTGGTGGACCTAGTGCAAACTATTTTGGGTTTTTAATTATTCTTCTGGTGAATTTTCCTAATTAAATTTGTCAGACAATCATAGGATACACCACATGTGTAGAAACAGATAATAGCTGGCCATTCGTCTCCTGTTTAGTAGCTACTATATTCTCTAGATAAATATCATATGAACTGGAAAGGACAGCATTTAAAATGTTGAAGCTGATGCACAATCACCTAATTAACTTTTTCTTAAGCACTTGGAGAAAGACAGACTAAGTGGAGAAATAGTGTAATTTACAGAGCTTTTGCCAAATGGTGCTGTTGGTCACACCCGGGGTTGTACATGAACACATTTTGCTGGACGGAGGACCTGGCATGAGATATTGTTTGGGAAGGGGAGGGGAGGGGAGAGGAGACAAGGCAAGGCTATGCAAAGAGCTTTCTAACTTTTTTCCAGCTTGTGCTAACAGATAATTGGCCATCTACTGGACAAAATATTACTTCACCATCCTAATAACTTGGCTGCACATAAAAAAATTTTTTCATGCTGCAGCTTGGCTCCTAATAACAGCAATAAAATGAAAGTCAGTCTACAATTAATTCCTCTCACCAGACCTCAACGACCTAAAATATGTAGCCTCCTCTGGAATTCTATTAAACTCAGTGGTTTCTGATGGATGTTATTTACACTTCCATGTTTGCAAACAGCCACTCATCAAGTTTTTGATAGATACTATTAGGAATTTATATTGTACATGTCTAAGCTTACATTTCAGACCTCTGTGGTCTCACTGAAGAAAAGGATTTTTGACCTTATAAACTGTCATTTGCAATTTCATACACCAGATTTAGTTAGCAAATAGCTTTCTCAGTTGAATTTAATTTTTTTCTGCATAATAGCCAAATGTCTGCTACTGATAGAGATACCAGAAAGCAAGAAGTAAGACCAGATTAAAAATACTGAATGGTTTTATTATACTTAAGTTCCTTGATGGAATGATTTTGAAAAACAGACATTTTAAAACTTCCAGTAACACAAAAACCCCTACATGTGTTTGAGAACTGTTTTTTTTCCCCATGCAGGATGCCAAGAGCCATAGCCCAGCCCTCATATCAGTGCCTTGTTGCTCCTCCTGAGCTTCCCAGCCGGCTCTGTGGCTCCCAGGGAACATGTGCTGTCCCTCTCCCCAGCCTGTCTGCAGGAAGGCACTGAGACAAGGCATAACCATGCTGCTGCTGCTGCTGCTGCTGCTGCTGCTGCTGCTGCAATCTAGGAAGAGCAGTTGCAGCCAGAGGATTTCTCTGAGTTCCACTAGGAGTCCAAAGAAGTGCCTGGAGAGACACTCCAGAGGCACTGCAGAGTAAGGGAGGTGTAAAGGTAGCTCTCAGTGCATGTGGCAGCTCTCCATGCGTGCTTTCCCAGAGCACCTGTGTCGTGGTTTAACCCCAGACAGCAGCTAAGCCCCACACAGCTCCTTGCTCACGCCCCCATGGCAGGGTAGAGGAGAGAATTGAAAGACTAAAATTGAGATAACTTGTGAGGAAAACGTAGTTTAATAGGTAAAACAAAAGACACACATGCAAGCAAAGCAAAACAAGGAACTCATTCCCATTGGCAGGCAGGTGTGCAGCTGTCTTCAGGAGAGTAGGGCTCTGTTGTGTATGACAGTCACTTGGAAAGACAAGTGCCGTCACTCTGAGTGTTCCCTCCCTTCCCTCTCCTTCCCCCAGCTTTATATGCCATAGGGGATGCAATATCCCTTTGGTCAGTTGGGGTCAGCTGTCCTGGTGTCCCCTCCCAGCTTCCTGTGCCCCTCCAGCCCCCTCTCTGGTGGGATGTTAGGAGGAGCAGAAATGGCCTTGGCTCTGTGTAAACTCTGCTCAGCAGTAACCAAAACATCTCTGTATTGCCAACACAGTTTCCAGCACAAATCCAAAACACAGCCCCATACTTTCTACTATGAAGAAAATTAACTCTATCCCAGCCAAAAGCAGCACAACCTGCCTTTCACCACAGTTATTCAACCAGACCAGCAAACATGGCTCCAAATGTTTCTCAACAGCTGCAAAATGAGCCATTTGAGATGCAGCTCTCCTGAGAAGTACAGGTTTGCATGCTCACTCAAGAATTTAAACTTTTTCCATTTATTCACAGAACAATTACTGGGGGAGTGTGGAAGGGAGCACTCTTGAATTTTGGGTTCTGCTCCCCATGATCATGATGTGTAACCAGCTTGTCAGTGTGAAATCCAATTCAGCATGGTGTGGGGGCTGGGATACCTGCTTGGCATCCAGGGCCAGCCTCAGGGTCCCTGCTCACACAGCCTCCTGCTGCTCCCAGCTCCTGCTGGGGCAGTGCAGGCACAGAAGGGATGTGTGGGGCAGCCCATGGCCTCAGCCTGGTGGCAGGAGACCTCACCTCCCTCTGGCTAAGCAGCATCCAGGCCATGAGCTGGGATTGCTGCTCCTGCAAGTCCTGTCCAAGGGCAGTGGTCTGCAGGCTCTCAGCAGCCTGAGTGGCCAGCTGAGGGCAATGAGGCCCAAATCTCCCAACTTTCTGTGTCCCTGGCAGCAAGACACCTTGTGGCTCACATCAGGACTGTTCTGAGCACAGGGAGAAGGCAAACTGCAGTCGTCCCCAGCTGACTGAGGTTCAGTGCAAAGGTACCTCGGTGCCTGAAGCCTTAAGAAAGTGTGGAGGGGGTGCTTTTATTGCATTTCTCTCCATAGAGACTCTGTGTCAGTCCACCCTCTCTTTCTTCTTTAACTCTCCCTTGTTTTCAATTCCTTCTCAGTGACCATAGACCCAGCTCCTGGTGTGGTCAGAGCAATGGCAGGAAGGAGAACGACCTTCCCATTCCCAGATCCACCCCTCTCTGTACAGCACAACTGCACTGGCTGGTCATGCTGTTAGATCATATTGCAAATTCATGTCTAATTTGACCCTGAGGTCTCCTCCAGCATTGCTGCTTTCTAGGATTCTCCCTCCCTTTGGATGTCTGTGTTTCAAATTACGTTTCCCTGGGTGTACTGGGTTACATTTTCCCATGAATGCCATTGTTATTTTCCTGCTCTATATTTTAAATCACACTACTTTGTTCTAATCTCTACTACATTTATTACCTCTGTTTTCATTGATATGCCCAGCTCATTGAGACATGTGAGAGTATGGACTGTGGAAATAGGATTGAAGTACTGTCTGTGTCTTCTTTCTTTGCTGTTACAATTGTCCAGCACCCTCTCTCCCTCTGTGCTTTGTTGAAAACATTGAAGAAACCCAGGAAATAGCTTCTATGTGACACAAGCTGTCAGACTGCACCTTTCCCAGCTCCCATTAGTATCTCTTCAGCATCTCTTGCCCCCCGAGTCAGTTTTTAACCAATCCATCAGGCCCGTTTGAAAGTACCTGAGGAAAGAGACCTCAGAAACACCATCTGCCAGTACTTCAATGAATTCCACACTGTGAAAAGTTCCTTATTTTCTTAGACTGCTGATATTAGGATATTTTTAAAGGCAATCCCTTGTGTGATGAATCATCTGGTTTCCACACATTCCCAGCTCAGAGGTGATGTCCCCTGAGGCTTGGAGCCTGGTGCAGCAGAGACAGCAACCAGCTGAACCTGGCCAGGACTGGACACCAGTTTTAGTGGAGTTAAACTCTAGATTGCTGTGGCCTTGTTGGCAATTGCTTTGTCTGCAGCTAATCTGGCATTAGGCTTTCTCTCACAGTTTTCATTACAATTTTGATTTAATTTAATGTTTATATTTCAGTAAGAGTCCACTAAGTTAAGAAAACCGTATTTTCTTTACTCTGAGAGACAATCCTGAAATATTTGTAAGCCTTTGAGGTTTTTTTCTGACCAACCAGAAGGGGATCTCATGCGACATCTCCCTTGTCTTCTAAAGGATCAAAAATGCTGTGCTACTGAAAGTTATGGGCATGGTAGAGTTACTCCTAATGCAGAAATTCAGAACAGATGTAGCATTGTATTCTTAAAACAGAACTATTAAGGCAGCTTTACAGTACAAAACAATAGGGTGGGGAAATCTAAAGTGTATGTAATACATTGTAACAAGTATTGGAAAATTCTGTGAGTTATGTACAAGTAGCACTAAAGGGGATAAGAACTGAACTACGTTTTCTGTTTTGTACCCTGCGTGTCAGCAGCTCACACCAGCCATTCTAGAAACCCCAATATTTGGTAGAGTTTTGAATTTTCTGTTTGTGAACAGTTCCTAGATCAAACCTGTGCACCCAAGAGAAGCTTCCTCTTGAGGTTTCCAGGGCCCTTGAGAGAATTAAAACTTCAAAGAAATAGATTTACATAATGCAAAGAAAAAGATATACATAATGCATAATGCATGATTTCACTGTCTCAAGATGCTTTCAAATTTTATGCCAACTGTCCACAGAACTAGTTCAAATGCTCCTTGCTATGTTTTTCAGTCAAATGTTTCCTTTGAAAATTCAGCATGACAGAAAGTAAATAAAAAGAAATTACTTTGGGAAAAAAAAAAGTTCAAGCAAAACGATTAATTTCTCAACACCGTATTTTGTGAACAAGACCTTCCTCATAAAAATATTTTATAAAGCCAGCCTCTCATCAGACTAGTCCCAAAAAGCTACCAGTTACCCTTTGCCCATGGTAATGCTCAGTCCAGTCCATTTTAAAGACAGCCCCGTGGCTGGTGGTGGCGTGCTGCTGCACCCTCGCTGCTCTATTCTAGTTCTTCCAACACTCAGCAGAGAGAAAGCATTTCAGTGTCCAGGCTTTCCTCAGTGTTGAACATGTCTGGGAAGAGCAGCAGTATAACTGGAGTGTTGGTGGCAGTACTTATCAGTGTATAATCTCATCATGCATAAAGGCATCAGAGGGCACTGCTTTTGCTTTTCCCAAGAATCAAATATTTTGTTCCTAAAGCAAACATTAAAAAAAAAAATAGGGAGAACACATCCCATGACCCCATTCCCACAGGCCAGATTTTATTCTCATTTGCTCTAAAATCAGGAACATCAATAAAGTGGCACCAATGCAACTGTGCTTAGAATCAAATTTCTAACCTTGTACTTTCAGATAGCTCACAGCATTGAAATAATGCAGTGGTAACATCAGGTTAAATCCTGTCTCACTCAGTTTTGCCAGAGTGTTTTCCACCACCTTCAGAGGGGCCAGGATTCCACCCAGAATATTTTGCTTTCTTTGAGGGAAGAATTTGCATTCAGTCATCTGAAGGAAAGTACACCGACTTGCTGGGAGTACTGCCTGTGCCGAGCACGGAAACACCAACAGGAAACAATTGGCTGCGTTAATGCTCACTGTTGGGTTTTGAAGCAAAATTGCAGAGAGTTTTTTCCTCTGACTTTACTTCTCATCTTTGCAACAACCTAGACGTGCTTTAAAAATAATCCGTGTGCAGAACAGGGTTAAAATATAAAATATCACAAACCCAAATCCCTACACTGAGAGACCAGGGACTCGGGGAGAGAAACTGCTAAACACTTCTTGTCAGCCTAGAAACTATTCCACTACTAAACCTGCTCATTTCAGAGATTTATTTTGTTAGAAAGGATTTTAATCTTCACATTTCAGTTCCTCAGAGGAGGCAAGAATCTTCCAAGTGCAGAGTCTGCAGCAGCGGTGAATCAACTATTGTAATACGCTGCCTCTTAAAATACTTCAGGGTAGTCAGGCATTAGGAAGGCTCCTATTTTGTGTGAACTGATCAAATACAGATGTTGCCAAAGAGCTGACCTTATTGACCGTGACTTAACTGGAGATTGAATGGCAGACAGACGGTCAGTAGTAGGGTGAAACCATGTTTTGGCGGTAGGGTGTAAATGTATATACAGTTTACAGGATGTGAATGACACCAAGCAAACATCTGTTCTATTGATAAATACTTGTTTTACTTCCAAAAATTTTTATCCCAGGGAAACGTTCTGTGTATGTATATGTTTGTATGTACCACATTCTGCCCAATATTGTTAGGTGTCTTGTGTGCATGCCGTGGTCCTGGAAAATCCTTGAAATAGGAAAATATTAAAAATGGTACTAACTTTTCTTTCTTCCTGCAATATCAGATTTCATATAAAACTCATCAGCTGAGCTGAGTATTAGTCTTGATCAATGGCAGGAAACCAGGGGATCAAATGTTAATAAATCAGAAACAGATACCTCCACTTGAGCAGAGATATATCACCAACCTGAAAAATAGGGCAAATTATTTGACAAATTTTATATGCATATACCTAGAGAAAAAAAGAGCTTTTCATAAGATTCCTTGAAAGCTGAAACAAAGAACAAATGTGGAGAAAAAGTAACTTAATGAGGTAATGAACATAGAACATGAATTCAAGGAGTCCTAAAAACACCTTTGTTTTCTTTTGGATTGACATAATAAAAAAAGATTAAATGAAAAGTCCTTTGCTAATACAAAACCAACATATTTCTATGGCAAATTAGCTCTGTCCTACTGTTGTGTGCTCCTTGGGTGAGGGTAATGATGTAGCAGACAAGGCCTGGTTTAATGTGTCATTACCTTTTCTCAGGAGCTAAATAGTAACATCACAATTCCAACAAAAAGTGTACATCAGGTCTGAAGTGCTCGGAGAGACACAGTGCTCCCAGTATCTTGGCAACTTGTAAAGGCACAGCGACCAGCTTTGACTTTAATATTTTCAAGGCGTGATGCTTAACTCTGTTAGCTCAAAGTTCCTTATATTAATTTCAGACAAGCACCCTTAGAGTGTGGTCTTCTCTTCAAATCTTGTTCAGAAACTATTTGCTCCTGTGCATAGCCCACTAAATTTAATTAGAAAATCCTGGTAGGCCAGCAGGACAAAATTTCCCTTCCTTCCTATTTTCCCCTTCCACAATATATCACCTAGAGTAATTAGGACCAGCGAGGGATCATCTTCACTGGATTAACCTTAACTAAATTGTATGCATTCAACATGTGCTCTTTTGATTAACTTGAGCCTGGACTGCTGCCTGTGGTACACCCACCTTGAAATTCTACACACTTAATTAATTTCAGATGAACGGCAACAAGGATAAGCTGAATTCTCCAATTAATAAACTGATATTAGTTAATGTATTTTAGCTTAACTTTTAATTTTCTTCCTGTGTAGGGATAGGAAAAACAGAAAATAGGAGAGGGGTGGAACGGAGGAAGCTTTGCCAACGGGCTTGTAACGACTTTTCAGGGCCTGATCCTGCAGCAGTCTAAGCAGATAACTTTCCCCCCGACAAGGAGAGGAATTTTGGCAAAAGAATCAGTCCCTACATTTAAAGTATAAAATGCAATAGGCAGGAACAGGATTTTTTTTTCTCTTTCAAAATGATTAATAAGCATTATTTAAAACCTCCTCACCTTAACTCAGTTTTCCATATGGTTTCACTCATGCGTGGGTTTTCCTCCTTATTAAAAAAAATATTATAATGTCACTGGCTATGGGCCCAATCCTCCAGGCCTTAGTCCCACAGGCTAAGGCTATTTTTCTCTTCTCTACTGTCATGGGGAGCTGCCTAAGAACTCCATCTTAGATATATTTGCCCAGATAAGTAACTTTGCTTTTGAATCTAGCCCTTGTGAATTCAATAGTATTTATCAGAGGAATTGAATTACTCATGTAGAAAAATATTTGCAGGAATAGATCCTCAAAACATTACTGGAAACACAAAGAAACATCCAAAAATTGACACAAGGGAAAGACTTCTTCCTAGATCTTTTTGAACGGAATTAATTCAGTCGCTAATTATTAAGCAGGGCTCTTAATCTTCTCTGAGGGAATTGCAGTGAATACTCCATTTCTTGTTTTTGATGTGTAGGTCTGCTGAAGTTTCCCTCCAACATTGGTAAATGTGTGGTTTCAATAAAATTGATAGGATTAAAGTGAAATCTGCCTGTAAGTATTTTGCTGAAATGGAGATTGGCTGCTCAGTGTCTTACTGGATTGAATACTGAGTGAAAGCAAAATCAAGTTTACAGAAAACAAAATATATACAGTCAGATGTGGTTTTTAAATTAATTCTGTCTCTGTAAAATCCTTCACTGTTTTTCCTCTCCAGAAATCAATATTCTAACAAATGCTGCCAGAAAAATAAAACAAATATTAGCTACATAATTCTATTGGAGATATTTCTCAGGTAGATATCAACAAGCTGTTTGTGCATGATTTATATTGACTGTCAGTACTTGGTTTTGCTACTAATAAGAATAACAACAAATAGCTGTAAGCAATAAGATGACCTAGCAAGATTTTTTTTTGTTTCCTAATTACTGTTTAATTACTTCATCAAGTCATCAAGTCGTACTTTAACATTTGTCTACTACTAAGAGATAGTAAATTATTTGCTGATGATTTGATTGATAATTTTTCAAAAAACACAGGAAATTTATTAGGTAGGAGCATTAAAAAATTTTTTTCAAACACTGAAATAGTTAATGAGCCTTTGTCTCTCTGCAAAAGGTGCTTTGACACTTTAATCATTTCATTAATCTCCCAGTTCTTGTGAATACCTTTGATGGCCTTACCTCCCACTTGTAATTCTTTAAAAAGAAATCAGACAAAACAGTTTGAATAGTAAAATCCCTTATGAGAAGGGAGGAAGTAATGATAGATAGTCTTAAAGTAAAGTTGTCAGTATTTTGGGTCATTTTAAAACCATGGAACATATGCAACTCCTGCCAAATTTCCACAATATTTCTTTAGATAAAATTCATTTAAAGAAAAAAAAAAAAAGAAAAGCTTACATTTTAAAGTGTCTGTTTACAAACACTTGGGAAAATTCAAAGAATGCTTGTGATATAGAAAAAAGCAACAGAGAGTGCAGAAAATAAAGGGCTGCTTAATACTGACTTACCTTGTAGCCAGTCAGTGTGCGAGATCTTCTGGCCGAATACATTGTTTTTATTAGTGTCAAGTACTTGATTTAAAGTGAGACCTCGTCACCTTCCAGAGAGATATTTTTCCTGGAGTATATGCACGTATCTATTTATCTATTGAGTGTGAGTGTGTATATACACACACCTAGCAGTAGGCCTGGTTAGTGTCGGCTTGACTGAGAGAGGATGTTAGTAATTACTATTTCTCTAAACACTACTTTAGCATAGTTTAGTGTATCAGCTGGCTTCTGCTGCCAGAGTACCCGTGCTGCCTACTGGAAGCAGCTGTAGAGCCAAAAGCCCCAAGAAGAGCCATTTCCATCTCCATGGATCTCAGTGGCTTTTTGCTGTCTATTTACGACAGAGGGATTGCTCTTAGCCACGTTTCAGGGTGTCTGTGGGCAGCAGGGAGCATCTCTGGGCAGTGTGGCATGAGAAAGGCCGGGACTGGTGTAGGTCTGGTGTGTCCCAGATGGGAGAGGCTGGGGAAGCAGAACTGTACCCACGCTGCTTATGCCCACTGAGCCAGGGCAGTTGGCCTCAGAGGAGAAATTAAGCTTTGGCTGATGCTGAAAACAGCAGTCACAGCAATTCTATAGGAGCTGGAACTTTCCCCACACCTGCACAGGGATGCTTTTGCAATGGACTTTCTCTGGTTCCCTATTCCTTCCTTGGGAATGTGTTTCCCAAGGGTCATGCTGAAACAACAAACTCAAGCCGAGAGCTGTTAATCTGGCAAGTGATGCTGTAAACTCTCACTTAGCTATTTTTCCCTTTTGCAGGCAACATTTCTACTGTTTTACAAACAGATCAAGTGAAGTTCTCTTGCATTGACACTAAGACAAAAACCAGCCTGTGTGCATTAGCAGTAGAACGAGTCCATATTAAGAAGAGCTTCTGGTCTTACATTTTATGAGCCCAGTAAATCAAGAGCATTAAGGAAAAAAAGGACATTGCTGTTTCGTGCAGTGTCTGCAACACAGAAGTTTTCTCATGCAACACTAACTAAGAAAAAATAAGTAAATTTCCCCTCACATTTATTATTTTATAGTTGATCGCTTTTGAACCTCTCTTAGCTCTGAAGAGTTCCTTGAAACAACAGGTCTGGGTTTTTTGTTTTGTTTTAGGTCATGGTTTTGTTTCATTTTAAATGTTTGTGTGGTCTCTATAGTACCTTTCCCATTAAAAGGTAAAGCTTGCCTGGTGATGTGCTACACAGCATGCTCCTTCCACATGTCCTCTATGTGTGTTGATTTTCTAAAACAGTTCTTGAAACTCTTCTTTACATGCTTGAGAGACTTCCATAGTATATCACCAGCTGGAATGTTATTAATGTTTAATTTTTACCTTGAAGTATTCTTACATCAAATCATTAATCTCTATTGTTCAGTTTTGACTACAGTATTATTAAACAGTCTATTAAGTAAAAAAGAAACCTAGGGAATGTGTAAAAAGGCACAGTATTATTCTGATGACAGCTTCCTGGTGGTCCATCATACATAAAACCAGCTATTAGGAATATGTTTCAAACTGGCACTGTAACACATATTTCACAGTTGTTAAATTTAATTGTATAAATAGTTACTGACTGTATTTGGACAGTTTTTAAAAAGTGAATGTGTAATATATCACCCCGTGAAAAACATTCATGGAACATCCTCAACTACCTCAGCTAGGAGACAACCTTCATTTTTTGTCAATGGCATCTACAGCAATTAGCTCTGATACTGAGCAAAATTAGAACATGATCCTTCAAGCATTTATACACATGAGTAGTCCCACAGGGACCAATCAATGTCCTCTGTAGTCATGGAAATATTCGCATGCATATGGTCAATCACAAGGATATGTTTTTCTGGAATGGGGTGGTTTTTTCTAACAGTGAGACATTTTTAGGGTTCAGTCCTGCTTTCTCTAAATTATCGTAAAGCAACTCATGTCAGTCAGTGTAGGTTTTTGGGAAAATGCAAAATAAATTCTGAAAACAATAAACATGTTTTTCCTTCCAGTGCAGTGACTGCTCTTAACATTAAACTCTATTCTTGACATGAATAACCATCCAGCAGGGTGATACAGAATACAGGATAATTCAGGCATAAAGTGATTTTTCTGCAGCCTACATGGTTCTTTCAATATTGACATGCACTCTGCATACTTTCAGTTATTTTCTCAAAAGTGAAGGTAATGCCTTGGTTGGGTACAGAGTATTCTTACATTGGCAAAAGCCAGTGAAATGCAGTGCCTTTTACAGCAGACATTTCTAAGCTGTAATGCAATTGGTACTATTTATTGAATGACTTCCACCAAAGGTAGAAGAAAGATAAAGCTGCTGCTTTCAATTATGCAATCAAGAATGTAAAAAAGCAAAGCTGTAGATCTGGTATGGAAATCATTAAATTTGATAAACTGAGTCAAACAACAATAGTGTTTGTGCTAATCACATTTTAGAAGGCTGATATTGTAGTTGATTTTGCTACAAAATGGAGAACAAGGAATTATAAAGTCCACTGACCTATCCCAAACCATCCTGCTTAATCAACTCAGTTCTAAGTCATTGTTGGCTTAGACAGTAATCCAATATGCTAGTTGTACCATATTCTCTGCCATCACTATTTGAGAAATCAATATTGAAGCTAAATCAGACTCCTACTAAGAATTCTGCAGTAATGACAACCTGATACCCACCCTGCTATCAAACACTGTGGCTTGCTTTAAATTCATCTGTTGCATTCAAGGTTATAAAGATCAAAGCTTCAGCTTTTGGGCCAAAGACTTTTAAGAGACTCCCTCTTCATTGATGTTTCAACTCTCTGAGGCAGGTAGGGGCTGAGACCTTCCAGCTCTGGATGCTGTTGAGAACAGAGCACTCTGAAGATACGTTTCGGTCACAGGAGAAACTCTGAGATCCCTTTCTCAGTAGCAAACAGAGGGGGCTGCATCTTGCTGGTATCCTGAGAAATAGTGGAAGTCCTTTTTCCAAACCACCACATCAGCTGGGTTGTCTCCCCTTCCTGCTTTCCCTAGGAAGCTTTTCTCCCTGGCCCTGCTCTCCTCCAGTGGGGATCCCCAACTCTTTCTACTTCCCCAAAAGGGATCCCCAACCTGCCAACCTGCTCTTCCTGGCCCCATGCAGGTCGCCTGTGCCATTAGCAGCTCGAGAGCAGTAGGCACTGCCACCTCCCCTGCCCTTGCAGGGACAGGCAGCATGTGTACAAGCACCATGAATAGTCAGTGTGGTGGGGACTCCAAAGCCCTTGCAAATGCCACCAATAATCTCCAAACCAGGGCAGCGCAGAGAGCAGCCTGACTACAGAGCCAGCAAGGAACAAACGCGTTTGAATATCAGCAGGAAATCTGCTCTGTTGTTGCTCATGGAAATTGACTAGTGGATTAATCAACATGAATCTACTACTAAGCAAGAAGCAGGAATCAGATCATCTGCTTAAACTGCAAGAAGAGGTTTCTCTTTCTCAGTGCTTCTCATTGGATGACTGGTTGGGACAACATGAAACTGTCTGTTATGCTAATTAAATCATCCAATCTTATAAAAGATACTACTTCTAAGAGAAAGCCATGTGTACAAAATAAAACCATGCCTATTTCTCCAGTAGAGATAACCACCAAAGTGGTTATACCTTTGCAAAGTCATTAAAAACATTCATGCAAGATGAAGCCTAGAAGACATTAATTATTCAGGTTACTAGAATATCACACATTTTCAGTTCGTGCTTTTAGAAAAAAAAAAGTGTCTCAACACAATGACTTTAACTCACATTCTTATTTTCCAGAAGTTTTTGTTTTGTATTATTTTTTCCATTACCATTTCCTATAAACAGATATATTATAAGTAACATACTTACACTTCAGGAATGTCTTCATTTTTATCCTGGCATTCACATCTGTCCCTGTTTAATGCTCTGCTGGTGGTCTGGCTACATGGTATGCCCACTGCAATGTTCATCTTAAACAATATTTACATTGATTAGGGACCCCAGTGCACTAGAGGCACTTACTAGAAAATGAACACAATACCCTGGGATAACAGCAAACATCTAACTGTTTTATTTTTGAAGTTTTTTTGAATGTATTGTTTAAGTGCATAAACAGTGTCAAAATGGAAATGTGATGGAGAAGGACACTGTGTGAATGTATAATATAAAAATCTGTGTGCAAAATGTGCAGTTGATAAACATGTAAGGAATGGACACAGTGATGTATTTTTATTCAAGTTATAGCAGTATCTGTTGCAAATCTGAATATTTTCTTCTATGTGTATGCCCAGTAAAACTCTTTCCTGACATTAAAATCTTATAAAATTGGAGTAGCAAAGTATATTTGTAAAAGAAAAAAAGGAAACCTACGGCAGGATTTAATATTTTGCCTTACATCACATAACGTGTCAGTGGCAAAACCAAAACTGAAACCTACGTTTTGTTCTGGATGAGAAGAGTACCATAGGGGTATAAAGGTCTTTTCAGATTGAGGGCCTGAGCTGCTAAATTTGGAAATATTTCAGATGAGTGGTGCTATGGAAAGCCATGGCAAAGCTCTTGTGAAAGGCTGAAAAAGTCAGAGCATAGCTTGGGCAAATTTCTTGAAGCAGTTTTAGTTTGGGACCCCGGACCTCCAATTGGGATGATATTCATTGGGTCCCTGAAGAATAGGGAACACAGATGTACTGAGGAGCAGCTGCACAGATTAAGAGAATGCTTGAAAACTGCTATTTTTGGTCTCCCAAATATCTATCATTTTCATACCTGACAACAGAAAATTTGAAATGTTACTGTGTGGGAGCTCTATTTGGGTGCTCAGAAGCACTTCAAGAGTAAGCAAAGGCACAATCTGCAAGGAGTCAGGGAGAAGGGATGTCAAATAAGAGGGTGATGTGAAGCTCAGAATTGGTCACTGGATTTTCTCTACCATCAGCTTCCTCTGTGTCCAGTTGCATCCTGCAAGGAGCAAGTAAGCTGGAGGAGAGCGTGACAAGGATCATATATGTCTTTTTCATGTTCCACATTGCTGAGGGGATTCATGCACATTCTGAACAGGCCAGTCCTGAGAGCAGCCGCCTCTCTGGGGCCTCACAGGCATGAACAGTGTGTGATCTGAGAAAAAAGGCTGAAGTCTTGAAGCCTTGAAGCCCCCAGTCCAGCCTGAGCTCAAGGAGAACGTGTGCCCTCAGTGTGCCACGCTACAGATATCAGAGAGCTGTGATAACTTTAAAGTGTGCGTAGGGTAAGGAGGAGGTGATCCATCAGTGCAGAGTCACATCATATATGTGAGATGCTGGGGACACCTAAAAGCATTAGCAAGGTCTGTCTTCTTCCTCTGGCTCAGAATAGCAGTTCCTGTCTGTCTATGAAAAGTTGCTGGTGCAGTTGATGTTCCACAGAATTTTACTCCCATTAAGAGAGAAATGATTTCTCCTCGGTTCAGAAAGGGTTTGACGTGACAAGAAAAGGTGTTGTGAAAATTCTTAGCTGAGAACCATAATAGCAGGAAACACAAAGTCCTTTTTTTTATGACAGCTTACAAATTTGCTTTTATGCATAAAAAATGTGCATATGTGCTTTTATCTGTTGAAATCTCCACAAAGGCTAATTGATATGTATCTATCTTAGCAAAACTCTTTTGCTGATTCATTAGCTGAAGAATAACATGCCTTCTGGTGCTCTTTATTAAAATATTGTTGAGGATGATGGAGGGGGAGATAATCCATTTTCAGAAAATGACGGGAAAACACTCCCCTGAAAAATATCCTTTTCAATTAAATGGTGTTCTTGTATTTTTTAATCTCTGAAACCCGTACTTAGCACATGAATGATCCCAAAAACTTGGGGATGGGAAAGAGCAGTCATTAAATGCTGGAAACCAAAAGAAAGTTTATATGTATAAAATGTCACTTTACTGCAGAATATGAGTAAAAAACCATCTGTCTGAAAAAGTGATTGATTCTGACATATATGAAGTAGGTATAAGCAAATAAAAGTGATCCTTCTAAATCTTGTTTTGCAACATGTAAAATAATGCAAGCTATATATTTAAGATGCAAACCAAATTAAATATGGTTGTGTTCAATCTGTCTGTGAAATGAGATCTACTGCTACTTTTTCATGTCACAGAAATTCCCTAGGACTGTTTTATGAACCCTTACTAGTTTATTTTTTAATATTAAAAGATGGAAAAAGGCCTCTTTCTGTTTCGCTGTTCTCTACCAGTGAGTCATGGGTCCCTTGCTGCTCTGAGAGGAACGTTGTTCTAGTAATTCTGGAAATAAACTTACTGCTGAGTCAGCATTGCAACAGAAAAATGACAAGCTCCAAATTAAGAAATCTATTAGAAAGAAGAAGTAATGGTGTATATCTCAGCCTCCCCCATTAGAATTGGCTGGCGTGTCAGGAGCTGATTTAGCAAGTGCCATATGTACTGGACATGAGAAATGTATATTGGCAGGACAAAAAATCAGGTTCATTTAATGGAAAAGAAGATAAAAGAATTAAAGGTAAAAACCAGGGTAAGGATGGAAGTGGCCCTAAGTGTTTTACTGACCATGGCACTCTACCCTAAAATGCAATCTTAAAGCAGATGAACATGAAGAGATTTTTGCCTTCAATTTTTCTCTGCTAGGGGTTTCCAAACAAGCAATTTTAATAGCATTTCTAAGTCAGTGTATACTTACAGATAAACCACTGGGATTTTGCTACTCTGTTTATCTGGGATTCTAGATTTTACGGCGAAAATAATTGGAAACAAAACATTTCCCAGCAATCAGTCTACTCTTTCTGATTTGCTAAACATATCCATATGCAGTTATTGCATGTATTTGGAAGATTGGTAGCAGTTTTAGAGGAGAAATATGCTACAGCTGCAAATTCTAGTAGTCATTTGGCAATCACAGGGGGAAGCCTTTGTCTTTTTTTTTTTTTGGTAAAGGGAACTCAGTAATTCACTGCTACTTGTACGTTTATCTTGAAAAACATTTTAAATGGCATATTTTTAGTCTGTCAATCAACTTTTCAAACAGTACCCAATGCCTTGCTGTGGAGGAGAAAACTGCTGCATCCTTCCCCTCTGCACCTTTGGGCCTGATCCCGCCCTGTCAGCTGTCCACAGCTCACCTCTGCAGCCGCCACTGCGGCAGCATCGACCCTTTGTGTGCTCTGAAATCTGAAAGAACTTTTGCTAGTGGCTTGTTTTGACAAGATTCAAAGGCTAGAGAAACAAATATGAATCTTAAGACTGATTTCAATTTCATCTGAATTTGAGTAATTAAAAAAAAAAGTCTCTGATAGGCAGAACTTCTTAAAATATTGCTGTTCTCTGACTACAGTTTGTGTTTTAGCCCGCTGAGATGTTCATGAAGTCCCTCCTGACTGTACAGAAGCTATTCACTGGAATCTTTCACTGTCTTTATTTGTTTCTTTTCTGTCTTTAAATACCTTTCTGAACAGTGGACCTGAGGCTTACTGCAGTCTTCTACAAATACATAAATATTTCACTCTAGTAATAACATGGTACTAAACACTGAAATGACTTGACATTAAAAGTGTCACTGTGACTTAAGCTACAAAATTTTTGCAGAGGAGAAAACATTAGTACTAAATAATGTGCTTGCTAAGTAATTTTACACAAAGAGTTTTTAGAATTACAGCTTAAAAAACCCCAACATTAATATTCCCTGGGACTTGTTGCTTGCAAGTGTCACTATGAAAGAGAATGAAAAAACTTACTGTGAAACCTCTGAATCCTTTTTCTTTTCTTTCCTTCTCTCTTGCTGTAGCATGAATATGTGCTGAAAAGTCAGAATTGTACAGAAGAAAAATATTCCAAGACACTGTAAAAGTGCCTTTTCCTTTCTCCCAGCCCGAGGGAACACTGACTATTTCAATAATCGGTGAGAACTTTTTGGTTATGATTTCTGTTTCCTTTCTCTGTTTCTCCCTCCCTCTCAATTTTTTTTTCCACCATCGTATGAGTGTTTTCTCAATAAAGGAAGTAGAAGAGCTGTGTGACAGCATTTATTTAAAGAAAATACAAAATGTGTATTAAAATGAGAGAGAGTTTAAAGAGAAAATATGAGGCGGGAGTTATAGTCTTAAGAGAGGGGTGGAAAGATGGCAAGTACTGAGAGCAATTTATAAATACTGGGTTTTTGCTCAGCATGAGAAGCAGCACCTATAAAGAACAAATTCCATGCATTTTACCTTCATCCCAGCTTCACTGGGGATCGGTGCTCCGACTGGAATAACTGTGAATTATCGTTAGTATAATGGAATCCTGCAATTTACAAAAAGGAGCAGGAAAAATGGACTTTCGCTAGAACTTTCATACTTTTCACTCAGCCTTCTCTAGTCAGACATATGGACTATGTTAACACTTCGGGTTACTGGCCCAAAGTCAACCTTGAAAATTAATTTCCCAGAAATACAGAAATTGCCATTTTTCACACCTTAGGTAAGGCAGGCCAAAACAAGTAAAGCTAAAAGTATTCAAATGCTAGTTTTGAATCAGTTGATTTCCTCTGAAATAGCAGCTATACCAGCATGACAGAAATTTTTGTATACAGAGGCATGTGACCCATCGCAAACCTGGTTATAATTATGGATTCCAAAACAGTATCTAATAAGCTGAGACCCAGACAGCAGTGCACAGCAGTGGAACACGTCCAGTATTCATTAAAGATGTCCAATCTAGAAGTCCAGGGTTTAAAGACAGTTTTCAGACACAATTTTCCCACTTGTCTCCGGAATAAGGTAGAATAGCAAAAACAGAGGTAATAAAACGTGGTCAACCTCAATGACTTGGCGTGCATTCTTGGCAATAGCAAAATAGAGAGACCACAGCTTAGCTCTGAGAGTGAGCTTGCAACACCCTGAATTTTGCATCCTTTTTTTTCCTGTGGCTGTTTTTGTTGGATCAAACAAATAATCCATTTGCCCGTATTTTCAAAGATGACACACCAAAACCTCATCTACCATAAAAATACACTTAAACGCACCACTGTCTCTGGGAAATAGCACATTTCTCTCAGGGATTTATTTTGACTTGCCAATTATCACAAAAACTGGAAAGATATATTGATATCCAGTAAAGATGGAAGAAGAATTATGCATGGAAGGATAAAATCCCAATCCTTTACTTGGCTTTTCTGTTACGGGTTTTGGGCCTATATGAGAGCACCTCTGGCTGGGTTGCCTGCAGTGTCTGAACCTATAAACCCTGGATTTAAAATCAGGCTCTGGGAGGTAAAAGGTGAAGCCCATTAGTGAACACACAGAGCAGACTTGTAAAATTCCATATCAGCTGTTGCCACAAAGGGGGAACATGTCCCCGTGCCAGGGTGGGAAGGAAACATCCCGACTAACTATCCAGCCTATGGTTGCCGAAATGAGAACCAAAAGTGCAGGGTGTGAGAACATGCTTGCATAACCATCCAGATGAGCTTTTACCTTCGGGTTTCATATTTGTAATAACTCGCCCAAATGTCAGCATAATTTACAGTAATAAAGCCATGTGCATTTGCTATTATATAGTCTTTCAAAAAAAAGAAAAACGAGCATCTTGGACTCATGGCAATGGTAAACATTACCTCCAAATGGTGCTTATTCATAGGAAAAATAACCCTTGTTTTAACAGACAGGCATTTTCTGATGAAAGACTCTTTTGCAGATGCACCTCTCATTGGAAAATACCCCATTTGGTGCCTGTGAAAAAAACAAGGCTGACTGTTTAGGAGACTGATGTCCCTCTATTACAATTCCATGCTGCAAAAAACAGTAAGGAGATTGTGACTTTAAAAGATCTAGTTTCAGTGTTCAGCTTCAGCACAGTGCAAGAGGGATGCAGAGGGTGAAATCTCTGGATCATATACCAAAATAAACATTTCAAATCTAATATACACACAGAGAGAATTGTTAAAATGTAACATTCTCTAACCTAATATGAATTTTTGTACAACTTAATCTGTTAGAAAGAAAAAAATAATCACCCCGCTTACAATATGTAATCTCTTAAATTGATTAGAATTATTTCTCTGGACTGAGCAGTTTCTGACTTCTGAAGGTGTGCAGGTAATCTGTATCATTCTGAACCATGCCCAGAACCAGGACTGCAGGTCAATATGTGCCAGTCCTGGGACATGATGGTCTTATCCTTGAAGACCAGAGGCCTTTTCCAGTCAAGCACAGCACAGGATTGAGAGCAGAGGCCATGATGATGTGTAGGTGCTGAGAGAACCACTCAGCATCTCGAGGGGTCAGATTGCAATGCCCTGCAACCAGCACAGCAGGGTGCAACACAGTAAAAATTAGATTTGCCACCCCAAAAAAAAAAAGAAAAAAAGAAAAAGAAAAAAGTAGATGTGACTCACTTTCACTGAAGTTTAGACATATCAAGGAACTAAAGCCGTTTGGGTCCTCACTAAACTACCAAGGCAATATCTTGAAATTTTCCCTTAAAAGCAGATCAGAAGTTCAGCCAGGTTTCTGGAGCAAAGCATGAAATCCTTTAAAGTAAATAGCTTTCCATTTCCTCCTGTTTCACAACAGCTTCCTTCTTGTGCTGCAGTCCCGGGGACCCAGGGATGACTGGGGCTGTCTGCCTTCCATGCAGCCTGCCTGTCCAGCTCTGCCCTTGCATGGCAAAGGTCCATGGGGATTTGCCAATTTGCTCGCTCTGACAAGATGAATATCTCAATTACAAATTCTCACCAAGCAGCTAGAGACTTTTTTTTTTGTTTGTTTGTTTCTTGGGGTGTGCTTAAGGAAGCTTAAGGAAAGGGATAAACAGAAATGTGAAGGCAGATCAATGCTTGCAGTAATCAGGTAGGGCTTTGTTGCTAAAATAAGTCCCACTTTTAAAGTGCATAGCTTGTATTTTAACATCTAGTGAGGTTTTCCTCAAACTGAAAGAAAAACTCCTGGGTATCTTCCGGAAAATTTATTTCTGCTGTTCCTTATCCACAATCTCCTGGGCTGATTCTCATCAGAGGTAGCAGCAGCCTGCCTTTTCTATTCTTCCAACTCCTCTGGCATCTGTTCCTCTCCCCCACTGCTGATATACAAGACTGAACTAGTGCGTGAGAAGGCAGGGTGTTTGCTTTCAAACAGGAAGAAAAAAGGACAGAATCCATCTGGGGTACGAATTTAACCACGGGTTCCTTGTATGACTAAGTGTGACTGTGTACCATCCTAATTTCCCCTTGAAAATATGACACGGACGGAGGCTGTTGAATACATTCATGCTTGAAATGAATTTAAGCAACACTGTGCTAAAGGGCAAGGAGTGCTTCATTTCAGAGGGAGGTCAGACTCTCCTGCTATCCCGAGATGTCACAAGGAATGACTGAAAATAACTGCCAGGAGTGGATTCCCCATTTGCTGTGTACCAATTAAGTGGGACTCAGCATGGCTTAGGTCATGGATAGATGGTGGTGAATGTAAATGCAGCCAGGCTCTTGCATCCCCCCCTCCTGAAGAGGCTGAGGAGATGGGCAGAGCCCTCCAGCTGTGCTGTGCATATGCCTCCCTTCACCCTTCCTGCTACAGATTGATGCTTCCAGTGAGCGCTGGTACGGGGATGGATGGCATCCAGAATGACTCATAACAAAGAGCATATGGCAGGACTAGATGTAGCAATCTAACATCTGTTGCACTGCTTATTATTAATATTTCTCACTTCTCTCAGAGCTAGTAACCAAAGCCAATAAATATTGTCTTCACAAATCCTACCTGAGGAAATCCCATATCCTCTTGTTTTTTTTTCACCACTAATTGTGTTCAGTGCAAAAGATGAGAATTATTTTATTCTTTAGGCATTTTAAACAATCCAAAGTTCTCTCACTCAGAGCTGTTTGAACAAGCTACAATGAACAATAACTTGTCTTTTAGTTTATTCATGTCCTAAAGGTTTAAAGGACTCCTATTCCACATCCCAAGAGCTGAAGTTTTGTTGTTGCTGCACTAAGGTGAAGAGGATGAATTAAAAACAAACAGGATGAAAAAGTGTCTTCCAAAAAATTAAATACAGGATCAGCTTATTGTATCGTCTCACTTACAGTATGGTAACAGCAACTGTACCTAAAAAAGGAACCGTTCCTGAGAGAAGTAAGAAACATTATCTCTATTCAATTATTTTTTTCTCAGGTATTTTTTTTTTCAGAGGGAAGTGGGACTGCAAGTGCAGACACATAAAAATGGAAAATCAGCTGATGAAGCAGCATGTCCACTTTGCAAAAGATTCACTGAGTGAGTACATGAATTATAGTGGGCAGCCCCTCGCAAACAGAGATTAAACCATGTATCAAAACTAACACTTGGACCATAAAAAGGTATCCAAAGAACAGCATTGTGACTGGATGATCTAAGTTACTCCCTTTCAGCCGAGCGATGGAAATGGTTGCCAACAAAAATGTTAGGATTTGACAAGACTTGGCAAATTGCTGGGATATAAAATCATGTTTTGTGAGTTATAAGGCCTTCCAGGAGATGTGACAAATCCTGAAAAAGGGTGGAAAAGCATGCACAGCTCACAGAAACTTACTCCCTTTTCATGGACCTGCCAAAAGAAAGGAAATATGAAAAAAAAGTGCACAAGAGACTTGCCAGTGCCAGACTTACCATTTCATTTAATAAGCACACTTCATAAAATGTTGAAAAAAAAAATTATCGTAATAAAGAGTATGCATATTATTATAAACAGTGACTAGTTCAGAAAGCAAAAGCGTTAAATTTTTGCCCTGGGGACAGTGAAGCTATTGATATTGGGATCAAATGTCCTAACCAAAAGAGTCACACCTAAAAAAGAATTAGAATCCCATTAGTGGTCCTCTCTATTATGTATAGTTTTCCTACTTCCCTATCCCTTAAAAACTGATTATTGTTGATATTCCAAATGGTAATGGTAATGGTAGGAGTCACTGACCTCTGTTGTCCCAACTCGTTTCAAAGTGAATGAAATCTAGAGGTGTGCAGGGCAGACCTGGAGGAGGAACAGGAAAATTACTCTCAGATGTGTGAGGTATTGGGTGTTGTCCTTCATCTGATCAGTCGTTGTTCAGAACAAGCAGGGGTGGGAAACTGGGAATCAATTTTGTGCAGAGCACGAGTGTGACCAAGGACAGAAAGCAGCCTTCATGGAGCCTGCAAACCACCTGAAGATTTAAAACACAACAAACCTGTAGTAACTCTCCCTGACTCCTTTTGCAGGTCACACACTTGTGGTTTTAATGGGATTTCATCCCTCTGGGTGGCATGAGCAGTGAAGTGGACCAGTGACCTGGGCTAACCAAACACCCTCTGCAGAGCTGTCTGAGCAGAAGGCAAGGATGATGTGAGCATTGGGTGGACCCAGAAGCAGTGAGACAGCTCTAAGAAAGGGCTGAATAAGAGAAAAACTTTTGGTGGCTGAGACAGCTTAGTAAACTATGGAAAAGCCACAACAGAAACAGAGCCCAAGATCCTCACTTTGGAAATTTAAACCTGAAAGCTTTTTACTCAGAGCAGTTCTGTCAGGGCAAGGTGTAGTGGCTGTGGGATTGGTTTAGTACCATTTCCAGCAGCTTCCACCATGCTATCCAAAATTTCTTTGGGGCTCAAATGTGAAGAAATGTGTCTTAAATGATAAACAAATGTAATGGAACACTTCAAAACTGATCAAGTACGATATTTATTAGCAGAGATTTTGCATTTTAAAAGACCTTAAGTAAAATGGAACTAATTGCTAAAAAGCTTTTCCTTCCTTTGCTTTTTAAAAACGTGTCTCCTTTAATTTCCTGAGATAAAATGTGATGTTTAGAATATAAGGTTGCTCATAATTAAGCATTCTAACACACATAGTGATGGAATTTATTTTTAAATACTGCCCTCTGTGACTGCCTCATGGGATACACATCCTGTTTTCCAGACAGTAACAGGATGTAGCAGTTGTGCCATTATGATTGGATTAGTGGATTTAATTATATGAATGACTATACTAATTTTCCATTTTGATATGCATCATCTCCCCAGTTTCTGATATCAGAGACCTTCCACAATATTATCTGGAGCAGAGTGATATCAGAATGAGCCCTCAAGCCCAAATTTAAACTGAACACTCGCAACACAGGCAAGGGATATGCACCTTAGCATATCCCTTACTCCTCACGCTGCCTTCCCAAAGCTCTTCTTCACTCTCAAGAGGACACGGGAGAATGGCTTGGACCAAAATACCCACATACAGTCATCCTCAGATCTTTTCAGCCTCTTGTCACTTTATCACTCCAGAACTGGGTCCAAAAAAATGACAAAACAGTCCGTAAAACAAGTTTTCAAAATCCTTTAAAAATATATCAGATTCTCTTCAGGTTTGCCAGAACTGTACTTCCTCTACCAAATGCATTTGGTTCTGTATTTACATTCTAACAACTAAATACACACCTCAGCTCTCAGCTCAGGTTGAATACAGTTCAATTGTACTGAATAGTTGCCCTCCCATGCTCCCCTCTCTTTTTCTCCAAGTGGAATACATATGTAAATATATATATGCATATATGTGTGTACAGTAAATATACTCTTGTATATACACACACTGAGGCAGAGGGAAAAAAATCTTGAAAATTACCTAATTGCTTACATAATTGCTTACACAGTGGCCTGAATTGTCATCTGAGAATATTTTTCTTGTTTCACTTTTTTGCACAATCTGGCTTGCTGTAGTTTTATAGAACTCAAAACAGTTGCTCAAGACGTGATTATCTTCCTCAAGAAAATAAACAGAAAAATGTAGTCTCACCACTTGCTACCCTAACATCTTCATTTATACCTAACTGCATTGCATTTCTGAGCAAAACACAATTTTTCTTGAAGAATGTGCTCTTGCATGCCCAAACATGCATCAACATCCACTTGCACAATCACATATACACAGTTCACAAGAATGTCTGACCCAGGCAAGAGCTCCAGAGCAATTGTCTTCTGACATTAATTTGTTTTTCAGTCAATAGTAAATAAGACAGAAATTGTGACTGATGTCATCAAAGAGTCACCCCTTCAATTGAGTTGTCAGGTCTCTGAGAGAGTCATGCTTCAAGCCTGCTGCCAGTCATCTCATCACCAGTGAATTTCTATTTCCTTCTTTTGACATGTTCAACTCACAGAACAAATTATAGGATATATGAAGGTAATGAACCTGTGGTATATAATATATTTTAATATATGAAGGCTTAGCAATTTGAGAACGAGCACTCAGCCTTATTTTGGCTACTTCTGTTTCTTACTATTCTCTCTCAAGGGTTTTAAATAATGTCCACATGAACTGCAGAAGAATCTGACTTCTCTCTCTCTCTCCAAAATCATATCCTGTCTTAGAGCTGGCAGGAAACTTCCTAGAGGAAAAAAATAAAGCACATATTTTTAATCTTAACCCAGTACAATTCAGTACACAGCCACATGATTCTTGTACTGTTCTCAAAATTGCAATTTGCTCATTAATTATAAAGCAAAACCAAAACAATCCTATGAAGTTCTTCTCAGAATCAGAGCTGGAATGAACATGTGTCATTATCCTTTCAAAGCATAATGTATTTTTATTGTTGAGACAGGCTCAAAGTATAAAACAACTTGTAAATCCCTGAGTTACTTGTTCTCTCATTGTAGACAATTTAGTTTCCAAGCAATAATCAAAGTCAAAAAGGACAATCTGATAATTTTGATTCAGACCTAAACTCCAATATTGGATGTCCTGATGAGCCTCCCTTATCAAGAGCACATCAAATATTGTTTCAGTATTAGAACTGGTCTTTACCTGAAAGCAGAAAGATGTTTTTGTCATTAAATCCCTGAAACTGCTGGTACAAAGCAGCAGAAATATCCCACTGTTGTGTGGAAGGAGCTATACCAACGAATAGGAATAGGAATTGTCCACCACAAATTTTAGACAGGTAATGGATTGTTGATATGCACAGAACTGCTGCATGGAGAACTTCAAATGAAATCTATCCTTTGATATTATGAAAAAGGAGCAGTTTGAGTAAGATTCCTAGATAACCCACCTCACTGGATTCCACCACTGCCTTTGCTTTTTATTCCACTTGTGGTGGAGGAGAGGAAGAAACAGAGTAATAGGAGAAAAAAGACATAACTTTTTAGTGCCATGTAAACTTTTCTTTCAGAATTGCAGAAAATACTTAAAACCATCCTTGGTTTTTACCCTCTATACAGCTCAAGTACAAGGTTTGGTGGACCCAAGGAATCATCTGCATAAGTTTTCTTTAACCTTTCCTGTGATGAATGTAACATTTCAGGTTCTTGCTCTTAGCTGCAGCTTTTCTAAATAAATAGGGTGTTGCATGTGTCTGGCTGGGGCATAGATAGCTAAAACTAAGTGATGTAAGGCTAGTCCTCACAAACAGCACTCATGTTCTTTCAGTTTTGAATAGAGTTAGAGAAGATAGTTGTGTTCAAACTGCAAACAGAAAGCGTTTTCAGAGAAAGACCCATTTAATGGAGGGCTTTGCCTGCAAAAAAATCCCATCATCATATTTTCCAAAGTTCTAGTTCTACTGATCCAAAGTAAAGCTACTCTGCTGCACCATCTAGTGACAATGAGAATTGCACTTCAAACAATTGATTTAATTAAAATATTACCCCTTTCCTCCAGCCTTATCTTTCATTAGTTAGAGAGTTAAATCCCAGTGCCTTTGAAGCCACAGGAGACTTCCTGTTATCTTCAGTGGGCTGAGGATGTCAATAGTGCTCCTAAAACACTGCCAGTAATGCTGATGGAAGTAAAAAAAGTTCTAATTCCAGTGATTCTTTCTGGCCATAGCACCACCATTCTGTGCAGAAACGACATTGAAGCACAGAGTCCTGATGGAAATACAAATCTTCCCAAAGCTGTGGTTGCTCAGATCTCAGGTTTTGCTTTGGGAGACTCCAAGGCTCATTAACTGCAGTTCATTTTACCCTGGCCATGATGTTAGAGGTGATACGAGTTTTGCACTAGGAAGCCTGTTTCTTTTATTGAGCTCTCTTTACCACCAAACTGAGACATGCAAAATACTCTCTCTTGGATGGAGGTCTGTGTATTTGTAACTTTGAGCTTTCTCAGAACATGCAGTACCCCTAGTAAGAGATAATAGCTTTTTTAGAACTTAGCACTTGGCTTAGTTCAATGGAAAGTCCTTGGATTTCTGTGGGATTTTTTATTTTTGTCTGTCAAAGTTATTTCACAGACAGCTGGATTCTCTAGCTTTTTTCTGGACATCACATCAGGATAGCTTTGATGATGACAGGGCCGTTGGATAAACAGCTAGCTCTGGACAGTATAATCACATTTAATTCATATATTTCACTCCCGATTTTTCTCAGCTTATTGATCACAATAAGACTGTCATAAATAAATAACTGTTAAAGTAATTTGTTCTACAAATTTCCCCAAGTGTGTAGAAGAGGTGATCTGCTAAATGGCTGTTTCCTGGTCTGCCCAGCACTAGGAGAGACGTATGCTGGGGCTTGGCTAGGTGGCACTGGTGCATACTTATGTGGTACCATGCTCATGATGGGATGGTTGTTGGTTGCATTTCCTGGGATGTAATTGTTCATCTGGAGCTTGATGGTGCTATTGCTCTGCACTAATTGTAGCACTAGTAAGGAAGAAGGATGCTTATACTTGGTTATCCTTGAATCTTTCACCTTGAGTTCCCTTGTTTGTAAGCAGGATGTTTGCTACAGGAGGAAAGAAATCAACTACTTTCAGATATTAAAAGCCCACTGCTTCAGTGCTGATGGTTTCTATGTCTTTTATACATTTCTAAATATCTAACACATTCTGCAAGTTTTGGCTCTGTATTATTTTTCCACACCTGAAGTACAACCAAGGGTAGACAGAGCAGCACTCTTGGCTCTGTGGTGTTGTATGCATATCAAAGGGCAATAGTGAGTACCCAAAATTTCCCCCCCGCCCCTTTTCTTTTTCCTAGGAATAGCAGTGAATTTTGTTATAGTGCTATCTCAGAATTATTTGTTCTCTACAACTCAAACCTCTTCCACAATATAAAGGGACAGATTTCTCCAATTCAGAGACAGTAAATCTACCAGCTAAAGCTTTACTATGCCACTGTAGGAGCTTGTCCTGATGTCTGAAGAGACTGATTAAAACAGTTGGCACTAATTCCATGTGTCTATCATGGCCAGGAAGAAGATGAAGATATGTGTAACCTCTGTATGCAATGGCATTACTTCTGCTGGGTGTCTGTCCCTCTCTCCCTCTCTGTGGCATCTCTGACCCACAGAAAGGGATTGCCTTTGTATGCAGGAGTATGGTTTGTGCTGGGCTCTGTCCTGACCACAACCTTTGGAGGAATGTACATAAATATATAATAACAAGTCATCATTCAAATTCAGCAAGTGGAGAAAACAGTTAAAGGCAAGCCTACATGAGTGACTGTGGCTGAATGCAGAACTAACTGCATGGAAAACTGTGTTCAGGAGGAATCCTTAGCCTGCAGAATAATTCACTTTCTACTCCTCAAAATAACATTTGCAATGTTCCCATACAGCAGAACTAAACTGAATTTTAAGGAGGTTGGAATTACAGTTCTGTAGGATATACCACAAAAAGAATGGAGTGATTTTGCATTAAGAATAGGACTGGGAGTGGGAGATGGAAGAAGAAACAGGTTCAGCTGCCAGCTTCCTGCTGCCAAAGGGAATCACAGCTGTCTGGTCCACTGAGCCACAGTATCTGGGTAACAGCATTTTGGAAATATGACACTCATTGACACTGCAGCTATTGCATACTCAGGTCTTGGTGGCTGCCATCCCTGGAGTCCCCCCTCACTCCCTGACTTTGAGCCAGCTGCTGAGCTGTGCTCTGAGGACTCTTGGGCACTGATGGCACTATGGCACATGACATGAGAGAGCAGGAAATTCCTCAAAGAAAGTAACTTGACAACAGCACATCCTGATCTCAAAATGAGTAGCACAAATGCTGTTAAAGTGGCAGCAAAGTAATTATTTGCATATTCTAGTATCTGCACTTGTCTAAAACTGTCTGGAGCACAGCCTTACCCAGTGCACCCACACAGCTACATGCTTTCTCCATGCTCCCAGGTTCTGTATTTTGAATGCTGTAAAATCCTTTCCCCTAGTTTTGCCAAAACAGGCTAACTACATGAAGCTGTTTTAAGGTCCTCATGAGCTGAATTGTTTCTGTCTTTGCACTCCTCTCTGGGTTTCTCCAGCAGTGATAATTTTTGAGGCTGTTTACAATCTCGCTCCATACTTCCTTCTTTCAACAGCTAGAGGTCAATTCTTGCCCCTAGGCCATGATGCCAATTTCACTCTTCTGTTCCTTAGATTTTGAATAAATGCCTTTGCTGTTTCCCAGGCTGTCTCCACAACCTGGAGGAATCTGCCCATGAGTTTCTGCAGAGGTGCTTCTGCAAAGCCACCACCTGTTGCCAATGAGAGAATTCACATAGGTAATAAAATACATGATATAAACTCACCCATCAAATAATGATTTATAAAAGCCATAAAGGAAAAAATTAATTTAAATTTTACTCTATGCAAATGCACTGTACAGAGCTGAAATCTAATCAACAAAACCATTGTCTGAGGCACTACTGTTATGATTCTGCCAGTACATATACTGTATTATTATGAAAGAATGACAAGTTCATAGGCTGAAAAACTAGCTGGTATCTGCTCTCCTTAAAAAGCATATGGCTAGCCTGCTTCTGGTGACTTACAGAGAGAAACCAAGGTGACTTTTACAACATTGCATCTCATGGGGCTCTCCTGGTTGTGGTAAAAACCTACAGCTTAAGCCTTTAATTGAGTTTGTTGCTTGATTAACATCAGTGCATCAGTCTGACTCATAAGGTCATGTGAATGGAGGAAAAAAAATTCCAGTTTCTCTTTGCAACATGGAGAACTATTTCCTTCAACCAGAAGGGATCAAGAGTTACCAAAGAATTAATCTCTAAAGGTTATAGCTATTTTCAAACATTTATACAAATACAAAGGTGGAGGACACACTGCTTGTGCATATGTGAGTTTTCAAGAGCCTAATTATGACCATATAACGTTACATGCAGAGTAAAAGTATGACAAACACAACTGTTCATAACCACCGATCCTTCAGATCTTGAATAAAAGTTTCCAGAGTGTTAAACTTCTTGCAGTCAAAGAGAACACATTTTTTGTGTTATGAACTTCTATTTTGTGATAGAAGATGATGTCATAAATCTGGAAAATCAGTCTGAGATTCATTGGTATTTGTAGCACCCATGGGAGATACACCAACCCAGGATAAATATTACTTAAGACATCTGCTGTGGTACATGGGCATGCCTGAAACAAAACTAAATTTTGCCAAGGGGTACACTAGATGGACAAAATTTTCTTGTGGGAGCCTGTGACCATTAAGGGAAAGCATAAACCTAACCCAGAGCATGCTGCAGCACTCACTCAGGCATGCAGATTGGCAGATGTGATTGCTTTATATCCTTTACTGGGACTTACCTCAAGAAGTGCCAAATTTGTTCTAAATTATGCAACAGTCGTGGAACCCCTGCAGGCATTATTACATGATAACTTTAGTTTTTGTGGACAACTGTTTCCAAGTCTTGTTTTCAACTAGTTCAAGAGCTGGACTGTTAGAAATTAGCACTTCCTTTGGACAATCCCCTTTGTAAATGCAGATGCTTCACACTGTGGTTTAGATGCAGTGTTCAGATGAAATGGAGCCTGAAAGAACAAATGCTTCAGTATCAAGTACAATAAAATCAATGTTTTGCCATTAAAAAATCCTTTGCTTCTGTCTAAGACACTACATATGTATTGTGTATCAAAATTAATTGCCTTTTAATGGCAATATCATTGCCAAAAAATCTGTGTGCAGCACCTCAAAATGCTGCTGTAGATCTCTTGTGCTTTTCTCCTAATTGATAATTCATTGAGTATATTGAAACAATTTCTTCTACTAAAACTCTAAATTGAATATAAAAAGGAATTAAAAGTGTCTGTTGAGGCTTATGTTGTAAAGAATGTACTCCTTCGTAATGTTGCCTCTGTGTGTTGTATTCTTTTGTTCTATATTCAAACCAACTCGTATGTTCTGTGTCATTTGGGGTTAAAGTAAACCTAACACTTCAAAGTTGCTGTATTTCTACCACCTGGATGGATATGCAGAAGTCCTCTTCTTGAGCTGTAGGAAAAGGGTGACCAAGGCTTCCTTC
Source organism: Rhipidura dahli (assembly GCA_013399225.1). Lineage (NCBI taxonomy): Eukaryota > Metazoa > Chordata > Aves > Passeriformes > Rhipiduridae > Rhipidura > Rhipidura dahli. The sequence continues at coordinate 435,536 of VXAC01001974.1, forward strand.
ACCACAGGCACAGGAAACATTCTGTCTGGAAACAGAGTTTAGTTTGCAGAGAACCTCTAATTTCCTTCACAATCCCCTACCCAAGCAGAGGTACCTCTTCTGGCCTTCACTGCCCCTGCTCTCCCCTGGAGCAACAACCATTCAATCCTGCTGAGGTCCTTGTCCTTCACACCTCCCTGCACAATTTACTGTTGGATAAATATATCTGCTGCACTCCTGCACGCTGATTCCTTCTGGCAGCTCCAAGGGAGGATGTGCGTCCCCTTTGGTCTCAGATAACACTTCAGGGAGGTGTTTTCTCTGGAGTCCTTGGTCCATCATGAGTACTCTTCGTGCTCACACCTGTCACAGCACACAAACTGTGATGACTGAGGACATTCCCTTGCTGTTGGGTAAGTGTCCCACAACCCTGCTGAAGTCTGTGTTTTGATTATGAAACTGCTTCCAGAGCCCTCTAAGCATCCCCTCCAGGAGTTTGTTCCACCATAGAACTTTGCTGCATTCAATCAGCATTCCATCCTTCCTGACCTGTGTACCAGTCAATCTTTCACTAGCTATTAATTTTGAATTACCTTAGAATTCATCAGGTGGCTAAGATGACTCAAAACAGGAAAAGGTGGTGTCTTGGTTTACTTCAGTGCCTATTGTGTGTGGCCCTGCAATTAAATTGCACAGTCCAGTGGATGGACCTTTTCACCTCTGCTTAAAACTTCAGGGTGAAAGAGGTTTCTGACTGTGATTTTGCCTAGTGCCTTGTGCAGAGAACGTGGCTGCAGTAATCTGTTTTCCATGTCACTTTCCAATCCCACAATGCAGATGCTATGCTGGAGACACAGGAAAGAAAAAAAAAAAACAGCTACTCTGAACCTGTTTAAATATAACCACCCTTTAAATAGAAAGATGCAATGTGTTCCCATATTGCATGTTCTCCTGACTTTAGGGCTTGGCTAATGAGTTCTGACATAAACTACAACTCTCAGCAGAAAAACTGCTTATTTAGCCTGGATGGAGCAGCCTCATGAGAATGACTACTACAAGCCATAACATCACCAACATTGGCTGATCCTTGTCATTTTGTTACGTGCCTCTCACTGCACGATGTTTTTGTTGGTGATGTTTCATTTCACAGTGATCCATCCCCCAAGGTGCAATTTCCTGCTGGATGGGAGAAGTCTGCACCAGGACAATATTTCATTCCCCATTATTCTGTTCAAGAGAGGAACATTTTAGTTTGTTGTAGCACTCTTACTTTGAATCCTGCACACAGCAAAAGGACTTAAAGTCTGAGCAGCAATATGTCCCAAATGAAATAGGATGGGGTGAAGGAAACAATGTGATCCTCTTTAACAATGTGATTTTAGATATCTACTGACTTAAATATATGCTGTTAACGACTAAGTGGTGGTTAATTTGTTCTGGGTTACTTCTAGGACATTTTCCTCAGGGAGAGAGAATGACTGTGCCTGTGCCACATTA